>JABCMJ010004460.1:0-29320 GCA_014822125.1 Arbutus unedo | reverse complement strand
ATAGGTATCTTGATTATAAAAATTAGCGCAAAATATCATAATAATAACAATTATAATAGTAATATACTTGATGACAAAATCCCATGAAGGAAGAAAGTGAGTTCGAAAAGGAAACTATCAGTTGTTGGAGACACTGGACTCTCCTAGGCGAGAAATTTGGAAGTCGCTTCGTCTCTCAAAAAAGGTTGTTCTCTATCCTGTCATAGCTTTCATTCAACAACTTCAAATTATTTATACGACTTTTCGATTATCGAATCACATTACACCACAAGGAGGTACAAAAATCTCAATGCTCTGCTCTGTCATTCCTTGATTTTAGGTTTTTATTGCACGTAGTGTTTGCCACTCATGCATTCTTCTTCTTCGGGTTATTTTAGTTAGTTCTGTTCCATTGCATGTTTCGTCAAAGGCTTGTGTTGCTCTTACTATTGCATGCTGTTTTTAATTTCCAATTTGTAGCACATAAATAATGGAAGCACAGTTTGGCTTTGTGGTATATTAGGCAAGGGGATTGATTGCTAGGTTTGCTTTCTTTAAATATTTGTTCCTGAAGTAAGAATCAATTACATATTATTTTCCCTTCAAAAATCAAAATAACTAAGTATTTTTTCCTTTTTGTTTTGCTTAGTTTATGGAGAAATATTTTGCACGAAAATAAAGTCTTATGGGTGCCACATACTTGGCAACCACATAATTGGGCTACTGGAGGTTTGTCCGGTCGTGGCTCCAAGGATTAGTTGGCCACATCTCGTACTCCATGTTGACCGGATATCTCGGTTGTCAAAATAAAAAAGTTTGTTGGTTTCTTGGAGATAAACCATGGAAACATTAAGTGTGTTTCAATATGGTAAATTGGTAGTAGAATTTCTGTCATTGAAGTCTTCGTAGGTCACCACTAAGGCACTAACTCACATTCCTTGGTTTGTTCATCCAAATAGTCTGTTTTATCTTATGGCGGCAATCAATTTTGCTGTGTTTTCCTATTGTTGATATAGTTTTTCAGGTGAATGCTTGTTTGGCAGTATTGGGAGTATTTTTTGTACATGTGTATTATGATTGATGCTTATGTATTTAAGGGTCAATCCGGCCCGCAACTAATACAAGAGAGTTTGCTAATTGTGGGTATAGCTTATAGGAATTTCACTTAGTTGGGTCCTTCATAAAGTCCTCAGTAATGTCAAACTTCTAATTCTATGAAGCTTATCTAAACCAACTTTACCATGTTGCCCTGCATTATCAAGCCTTTAAAATAAGTTTATCCAAAAAAATATTTACAATAATGTCAAAAAAAAATTAAATTGGTAAACTATACATGAGAATCAAATTGGGGAACATGTATTGCTCGACTCAACTCTCAACCAAGTTTTTCTTTAAAACTAAATATACAAATTGATGGCCATCTTCGGTTTTCTTTCAAACTCTTCTATTGTGTCAATTTCTGAAACTCCAAAACCTTTGGAAAATAGTACTTACTATGTTCTTTTTACCGAAATCTTGGTGGGCTCAGTTGAATCTTTCCAAGTCCAGTTGATCACCCCGAATAGGCTCTTGCTGAAGTGCGAATGCAGCAAAATTGGTGTTAAACAAATTACTGGGTGTTTTCAGACAAGTATCTAACTACATGTGTCTTGCCTTATCAATTGAAACATGCAGGATCAATCTTTGATGAGCACATTTGTAATCTTTTAATACTGTCCTTTTTTTAGAAATTTTGCTATAATCAGCATGTTTTATTGGATTTTGGACATAGTAATTGGGCATGCAAAGTTTATGCATGGAAAACTGCTTGTTGGTCCTAATTTTAAAACTGGGTGGGTTCAGTTAAACTCCATCAAAGTCTAGTCTACGATTTCGAATAGATTCACTCTTCCTGAATTGCAGATGCAGCAAAATTAGTTCTAAACGAGTTCTCGGTTTTGCTCAGACAAATATCTAACTACATATACTGTGCCTTGTCCCTTGAACATGCAGGATTAGCCTTTCCAGTGCATATTATTTAATTTTTCAATTGTTGTTCCTTCTTTAGAAATATATTAAGCACGTTGTGTTGAATTTGGACACAGTAAATGGACATGCAGAGTTTACATGTGGAAAACTTACTGTTTGTTGTTCCCAATTTTTACCTTGAATTTTGGACAAAGTAAATGGACATGCAGAGTTTACCCTTGGAAAACTTACTTTTTGTTGTTCCCAATTTGTAAACTGGGTTTTTCTATTTCTCTTCTTTTCAATAATACAATTAGCCTTTCTAGTGCCAATCCTGCACAGGTTTGATTTTGAGTTTAATTTGAAGATATATTTTGCATCCTTTAGCACCTGCAGAAATAGTATCATGCCAGGTTAAATAGGTAATTATTTTGGCGATGAATTGGCCTAGCTAATATATTGGATGCCACAAATGAAGTTAGAGAGAAGTACATCCATCCCTCTCCTATGAAACATCGTAGTTTTGCACTAAAAAGCACGACTTTAACGACTATGAGATGGCTTGAAGAACGACCAATAACTAAGTGCACTAGAGTCCTTCCGCCTATGACTTTGGACTGAATCCTAGTTCCTGGGATCTCTCTTTTCTCTTCTACGCCATACTTAAGCAAGGCAAGCTCGGTTGTCAAGGAGAATGCATTCGTAGCTTGGTTCTCATTATCAAAGAAGGGTGGCGGACTTGCCCTAGATAGAAGCCAAACGCTTCTCTAGAAACTTTAAGACAATGTTGTCTTCTCTCAAATGAAGTTAGAGAGAAGTACATCCATCCGGTGCACTAGATAGAAGCCAAATGCTTCTCTAGAAACTTAAGACAATGTTGTCTTCTCTTAAGCAAACCATGCACCAGTCATCCAGAGGGCACGTGCAAGGGTACGGGTAGCTTTATCTGAAATTTAACAGGAGTCTCAGTGTTCTTTTGGAAATATTAGAAGAGTAAGAAATCAGTTCTCTCGTCTGTTTCTATTAGTTGTGTTGGCTTCTTTCTACACCATTGGTACGTTCTGGTATGTTTTAATCTGCAGAGTAATCGTTTCTGAGAGTTTCTGTGTTTTTGTACATGCATATACAGTTACATATTAACAATGATTCTGTTTTACGACAGAGACCAACAGATGCAATAGTGAAGACGAATGAGAGGAAACTGTCAGTAGGAGGGGAATACCAGAATTGTCTCAAGATGTTGCTGTAATGAAAGATGAACTTACTATACTTGATCAACTACATTGCCCTTCACAGAGCATGTGACTCAAATAGTTCATTAAGCCGACCTGATTGATTTGGACACTAGACTTTATTTGATGTAGTTTTTTATTAGTGATGTTTTGCACAATAATGCTGTCTATTACAAGCTTCAGTGTTATTGAAAGGAAAAATAATCACAACTGACAGAATCAACGTGTTTGATTTAGAAAATATTATGTTCAGTAAAGTAACTCTTCAATGTTAATAACCATTCAATGATTGATGCTTGCTTGTACTTTTATTTGCACATGTTTTGCTTAGCTTCTCCTTTTGTTTATGTAGCTCAGGATGGTTGGAATTTTTTTCTGTTCTTTCTTTAATTTCAGTTGTCCTGTGGGAACTTGGAAAGCAGCAAAGATAGAATTGGGATATAGATGGTGAAAAAATCGCAGGAAAAGGTTGTTTGGGCACCACATACACCTAAAAAATCAATTCCACCAAGAAAGGGGTCTGTTTCCCTCGATAGGAACTGGAAAAGCCATTTTGGTGGAAGTTTTTCAAATGGGACTTCACCTGAATCTACAGTTTTCAATTCCATGGCTTCTAAAGAGTGCATTAATGCCGCACAGTCTTCCAAAGAGGCGAGAGACAATTCACACCTTCCTGGTTTATCAGCTCTGTCAGAGAATGATAGTACCAGGGGAAGACACGAAGACCATGTAGACTTGAAGAAGCAGACACAGAAGAAACCCAGAAGGAAAAAATATTGGCCTAAAGTATTGGTTGAAGGTAAGCCAAAGAAGAATCTAGATCCTTCAACTCCCAAACCACACACTCCAAAGCCTTCCAAGCGTGCTACTTCCAGGAGATGTTCAGATGAGAAGAGGATGGATGTTGGGAAAGATGTTCTCCCTCCTGCCTCTACTAAATCCTCAAAAGATGCACAGGTTGACGGGCAAGAAATTGCTGCAAGTTATGTTTCGGAATCAGCCAAACGAGCTCTCATTTTCAACATGCAAAATCTTGAGAGAGATTATATGGAAGATGCTAGAATCATTATTCATCAGTATCGACGACGAAAAAAGAAAATTGACAGGTCATCAGGTGATGCAAAATCTATTGAACAGTCAAACGAAGGCGATTTAATGGTTAAAAACTTGACACACATGGAATTGGGGTTTACTCCGACCGAGGAGTGGATTCAGTCTACCCAATTGTCAGAGACAGAAAGAGGAGCTGCTAATGACCCTCACAATATAAATCAGACAGGTTGCTTCAACCAAAACTCCTTAAAAGTCTACCAAAGGGTATTCCGGGCCGATCAATGCCGGAGCACTAGCAGAAAACTTGGACCCAACTTTCCCAGGATGTGGAAGAAAAGGAGGACGACGAGGCGAAAGGCAGCAATATTAAACGAAGTCATGTATGACACTTTCAATTCTGTGATAGCTGCAGAAGATAGCCAGAAAACACCCAAGAAAGGAACAGTTAAGAGAAAAAAGGCAACTGCCATCGTAACTAGGAGGTCTGCTAAATCTAGAAAACAAGCACAAAAATTGGTTAAACCAATCAACTCATCAAGATTGTCTGAAAGACAATTGGCTCTACAGAACGCCAAGGCCAGTCGTGTTGGCACAGTGCCTAATTCTTTGGAGAAAATGATTTCAGTCACTAAATCACAAAGTTGGTCAACAGGCAATGACCCAAGTTCATTCCAGTGTGTGTCATCCTTAACCCCACGAGCCACTTCAAAGAAGAAGAGATCTTATTTGCCCATCCGACGGCTCAACTTCAGTTTCTCAGTCTTAATTCCTAGAAGTAACCAGTTGCCATCAGCTCCTCTTCCACAATCCCTTAATTGTAGAGTTCGGAACCAGGACCTGCTACGCACAGGTAATGAAAATATGGTAGCAAAGAGGCAGTATAAGAGGGGGTTCCTTCATAATACGGAGCCTGATCATAATGAAGTACCAGGATGCTCCGAATACATCCTTCCCTCTACAGAAAGTAATTACCAAAACCTTCATGAAGTTTTATGTTTGATCCAATTTAATGCTAGTTATAGATGGGTTAGTATTTACCTCTTGTTCATAAAATCGATGCAGGCATGCAGGATGTGTTCGCTGCACAATTGATAGATGTTGTTGAGGGACTGGAGGGTCTACATATCAGCGATGCAGGTGGTCAACTTGTTGTGCAAACTCAAACTGCACATGGCGAAGTTGGGCAGTCCGAGGCAGTGGTTGTCTACAAGAAACGAAAGCCACCACCTAAAGTTGATATTGACCAAGAAACAATGCGAGTGTGGAAATTACTCATGGCTAATCCAGGTGAAGATGTTCAAGAAGAAAGAGATGAGGATAAGGAGAAATGGTGGGAAGAACAAAGAAATGTTTTCTGTGGTCGAGTAGATTCGTTCATTGCACGCATGCATCTTGTGCAAGGTAAAAAGTAATATACTACTATAAACTGAGTCAATCACTGTTTTATACATTATCAGTTTCCATGGGATTTTAATGGTTCTCAGTTTAGTTTTATGACCATAACAATTTCCAAAGATCTGTCACTGTAGAAAACCATGAATGAACAAAACAACAGGTGATTTAGGTTTCGTGGAAAACCGAAAGAGATTTGTAGAATTAAAGGAACAATCATGGTTCTCTTTCTATTACTATTTTCTATTGTTGCACGGGTTAGTATTTTTGAATAATGCTAGCAGCTACTGTATTTTAAGAAAAAAGATAATCTTGGATAAGAGTGCAACTTCCAGTGAATACAACTTTAGTAAATGCAAGATTTTTACTCACTGCTAAGTGATGGACTTCACAGGGGATAGACGTTTCTCGCCGTGGAAAGGTTCAGTGGTGGACTCGGTGGTTGGAGTTTTCCTTACGCAAAATGTTTCAGACCATCTTTCAAGGTAAACTGAAGTTTTAGTCCATATTGGCTAATTGCATGTTGTTATTGATCTTCTCATATCTGTTTCTCTCTACAGCTCTGCCTTCATGTCTCTCGCAGCAAAGTATCCCCTTAGACATACAAAGGAGCACAAAGCATTCAATGAAGATGGGGAGATTGCATACAGTCACGAATCAATAGGAAGTACTATAAGAGAAAATGTCCAAGATGAAATTTGGCATCAGGATTTAACTGATTTATTAATTGAGGATCCACCAAGTCCTAGTAAGCATTCTACCATTGAAACATCTTGTGGTTTCTCTGAGAGCGTGCGGAGGGATGATGCAACTTGTCTCCAAGAATTTAGCTGTTGTGAAAGTGGAGATTTTATAAGAAATGAAAGCTTACTGGATTCTTGTATATCAAGAAAAGTGGAGAATGGAAAGCAAGGATCAAGTTATAATAGTTTATGTGATGGAAATGACATACCTTCTTCTATTTGTTCATTCAGTTCCCAAAAGCAATATTCTTATATTCCCCCCACTCGATCTGATTTAGAAGTGGAATCTCGAAACTTAGGAAACAATACTATGAATAATATAGGGGACATTGGTAAAAGTCTTGGATGCATAGACTCCTTTGGCACTGAAGCTATAGTTCAGCAGAAAGATACTCCAAGAGCTCAAGAAGCAACAGTTGAGCTGTGTGCATCATTAAGCAAGTGCCAAGTATTCCCTGAATATAATTCACAAACAGAAGTCAACCAAGCTAAGGTTCAGGAATCTAGCAAAAATGACCCGGAAGAGAGTAAAACTATCCTTCAAACCAAATCTCCATCTAGGAAAAAGAAAAACAAGGCTGATGAGAAGCAAGAGAAGCCAATTAATTGGGATGATTTGAGAAAAACATTTAGTGGTGGTAAAACAACAGAATCCACTAGTGATACAGCGGATTCCTTAGACTGGGAGGAAGTTAGGCAGGCAACAGTTGATGAGGTTGCTGATGCCATTAAGGGACGAGGACAGCATCGCGTGCTTGCGGAACGAATTAAGGTACATGTAGAAATGAGATTTTCAAAAGATTCATATATTCAATGCCGTTCAGTACATATGGAGGTTTGAATAATTGGCTCATAGGTGCAACTGTATTGTTTCAGGATTTCCTGGATCGGGTGGTTAGAGATCATGGAAGTATCAATCTAGAGTGGCTGAGAGCTGTTCCACCAGACAAAGTGAAGTAAGAAAAAGCATAAATAGTTGGAGTACTATTCACCAGTTCGCATCATGTGGGAACATAAGACGCATGCCAAGTGATGATTGCTAATATACGCACGTTTGGTTTGTGAATTGTCCATATTTTAGGGATTACTTGTTGAGCTTTAAAGGACTCGGGTTGAAGAGCGTGGAGTGTGTTCGGCTTTTGACACTTCATCATCATGCCTTTCCAGTAAGATCATATTAGAACTTTGTCAGTTGCTAGCTTAATAGACCTTGATTATCCTCTTACTACTAAGTGATTCTTGCTTCTATAAGGTTGACACCAATGTTGGACGAGTAGCAGTACGTTTGGGATGGGTGCCTCTGAAACCACTTCCCGAGTCACTTCAGATACATCTTCTAGAGCAGTAAGTACTTCAATAGTAATTGATCAATACAAAATCTCCAATTAAAGTAATATTTATTTTAAAATTCTGATTAGGTACCCTCTGTTGGATACTATTCAAGTCTATTTGTGGCCCCGGCTGTGCACCTTGGATCAACGAACATTGTAATTCTTCGAAGTACACTCTTCAATATATGTGCATGCATCTTGATAATCAACCATTTATGGTCATGGTAGTGTAGAATAGCTTTAAAACCAAGAAAACATTTATATCACTCTAGTATGTTAATGCAGGTACGAACTACATTATCAGATGATTACATTTGGAAAGGTATGATATCATGTTAGTCTGATTATGTTATATACTTATACGATGATCCAAACTCTAAGGGTGGCAACATGGCAATGCAGGTATTCTGTAGAAAACGCAAACCAAACTGCAGTGCATGTCCTATGAGGGGCGAGTGCAGGCACTTTGCAAGTGCATTTGCGAGGTTTGCATCTTTTTTTCTCTGCCTCGACCCTTTTAATATTATGCACTGTGCATCACATTTAACCTAAATGATAAAACTAGAAGACAATTCTCCAAGTTCAACAAAAAACATGCTAGGGGGTAGGGTTTAGTTGATCTAGTTTGATTTGTAGCAGCTATGCAATCAATGGTTCGACTATCTGCAATAAGATTGTCTTTATTTAAATATTGGACTTTGCAGTATGTTAGAGATGAACTTTTTGAATAACCAGGATTAGAATCGAAAAACCAAAACCAAAAGAAAAAGAAAAGAAAAGAAATGATACAATCCATTAGGCAAAAACATTGATTTCATGTTTTGATAACGTTAATATAGCAGCAACTTTTGATAGATTTCTAGTTCTTGTATACTATGTGCATACATTTGAGCATTTGGGTTGACTGTGTTTGTAATTTAAGATCCACAACAGTCCACTTCGGAACATACTATTATTAGAACTCTATGAATTGGACTACTGACCATAACATATCATATGCACTTACTGTCCTTATGCAGTGCTAGGCTTTCCCTACCAGGTCCACAAGAAAACAATACGGAGATTTCTGTTGTTCCGGATCAAGCTGCTCAAAATTCCAGCTTGGTCATTGCGCCCGCAACCAAGTCATTTCCTGAGGGTACCTTTTCAGAATCAAGATACGAAACCAAGAGCTGTGAGCCTATTATTGAACATCCATCATCTCCAGAGCCCGAATCTAAAGAATATCTTGAGAGGGATATTGAAGATTTATTTGATGAACCTGAGGATTATATACCTATCATCAGACTAGATGTTGAACAGTTCAGACAAAAAATACAGGAGTTCATTGGCACAGACAATATTCCACTTGAAGGGGTTGACATGTCAAACGCTCTCATTGCCCTAACTTCGGAAACTGCTACAATTCCTCTGCCCAAACTGAAGGAAATTGGCTGGTTGCGGACAATACACCATGTGTAAGTATGCTATTCACATCTTCATATGCCCACCGATATAGTCAGAACTTATTCTGATGAAAATACACATATTTAAGCTAGATGTATGTAGTTTGGTTCCATAATAAAATTTGTTGACTACATCACACTACTGATACCTCTGGTTACAATGACATTTCAGTAAAGACTGATAGGGAAAAAATAGTACTTTTATATTCTTCAATAGGTTAATTGTCCAACACAATATGGTTCAATAGGCTAGTCCTAGTAACCCTAATAAGATGAAACCCTAAAAAGATAAAAGGACAAAAATACCCTTAAAAGACAAAAGTAAACAAGAAAGAACAAATAAAATAAATAAAGCTTATGCTATGTTCACCCCTCCCCCTCCCCTCAAACTCAGGATGTGAGGGTGGAGAGCATCGTGAGTTTGCCAAAGAGAAAACGAAATTGAGCAACTGTGTGAGTCTTGGTAAAGAAATTAACCAATTGAAGTGAGGACGGAACGAAGGAGAGATCAATAGTGCTGGACTGGAGATGCTGACGGATGAAATGACATTCAATCTCAATATGCTTTGTTCGCTCATAGAAGACAGAATTATGGGCGATTGACCGGCCAGCAAAAGTGCGTCGTTAGGGCGCCGACCCAAGTCAAGGTTTAATATTTAAAACAGGACTTCCCTCAAAGGTTTAAAAGAGGTATAGTGGTTAGTCCGGAGTATCGATCCACGGGAAAAAGTAGTTAGAGAAAAAGACTTCGCAAATTCGATTTTTTTATGTTTCGGACGTCAACCTCAAAGTTTGTTTGGTTGTCAAGTGACGACTATGATGCTAAAAATGAGGGAATAAACTAGATTAAAAACTAGGTTAGGTCTTCGGGTTCCGTTCATTCGAAACTTCCGTCGGTCAATTTCTTCTCTTGATAACTCGATCTAGTTCCCGGTCTAGGATTCTAGATCGGAAAATGAGTCAATGAAAATTAGGGTTTTAGTTCTAAAATGTGATTTCGGATCTTTTCAAGTTCAAAACAATAAGGTCAAAAGAGGAAGGACATTGATTCAAGTATTAGATATATCAACTCTTGGGATGTCAATAACTAGGCAAGCATATAACTTTTCCTTTTTGTTTTGAAAATAAGAACTTAGGGAGATCCTTGAACAAGCATGAAAATGATTGAGAAGATAGTGACAAATATGGTTAAGAATAAACCTCACCCATAGACTCAATCTATAAGTGTTTAGCTATTCATGCTTTCTAAGAAAATGGAAGAAATAGGAGAAAATAAGGTAAATATTGTTATCTAATGAGAATGGAAGTATTCTTACTAAGCTAATACTCAAAATCTGTAGAAAACCATGAAAAAAGTCAAAAACTAAGATTCCAGCGAAAGCCGGAAGATTGAGTAATAGAAATGCAAAACCAAGAGAAAGATGAGTAGATCTTACCAAAACTTCCTTGAAGATGTAACAATAAATAACTTGCAAGAACAAAATGTGTAAGAATGAAGAACACTCAAAACATGAAGAACAATATTGAAGAACACACTAGGTTTAGAAAGAGAAGCTCTCAAAGGATACAAAAATCTAATCTATGCTTAGTTTAAAAGTATCACAACAATAGCTCACGCTTCTTGTATGTAGAAACCCTACAAAATGTCCCTTCCTATTCTAGGCTCTATTACAAGCATATTCCATAAGTTGACAAATAGCCAAGGTGCTTAATCCATACAAGTTCTTTTTGTCCCCTAATGTGGCACAAAACTCAAGTGAAGTAGTCCCCATGTGTCAGCCAAATCTTCTTCTGTCGCACATGAGGCACCGGTGCCAAAGCTTGCAACATCTTCATTTTGCCTTTGAAATGTGAAGAAGGACTGGTGCATTGGAATTTGAGGCACCGGTGACAAAGCTTGCAGCTTATTGGTTCCATCAGTTTTAACGGGGGAGGCACTGGTGCATTGAATTTGGAGACACCAGTGCCTTTTCTTTTCTGTATCTTCATCCGTCAGCTTTGGAGAGAAATGTTAAATGGGAGCACTTGAATACTTGTTTGTCGGGTTCCGAGATCACACTTGATGCGTTTCACCTGCTATGGATATAGAAATACCTTTTCGTGCATTATCGATTAATGTCATGGAACAGTGCATACACGTGGGTCAAAACAGACATGTTGAGCCGATAATTACACACTATTATGCGCTTATCAGCGATCTGAATAGCACTCTTGTTATAAAAAATAAAGAGGGGTGGGTGAGTCAAGAGAAACGCCCATATCATATAAAAACCAACGAAGTCAGATAATTTCTGCGGTTGCCTGAGATATGAACCGATATTCAACTTCAGCAGTGGAGCAAACAATAACAGATTGTTTTTTGTTTTTTCAAGAGATGAGAGAGTCGCCAAGAAACACACAAAACCCGGAGGTGGATTTTTGATCAGTGGAATCCCCAGCCCAATCAGCATCGACATATACCCGGAGAATCAAACTCGAAGTAGAGGAGAGCAGTAAACATTGATAGATAGTACAACAAACGTACCGTAAGATGCGGGCAAATACAAACTGATTGATAATATGGACAGCATAAGTAATATCTGGACGAGTCACATTGAGACAAACCAAGCAAACAACCAATTCGCAAAACTCAGTAGGATCAGGAAGGATAACACCATCGATAGTGCAAAACTTGGCATGCAATTTGATAGGAGTATCAACAACCTTATCATTAGTAAGATTGGCACGATGGAGGATATCGGTGGCATATTTGGTCTAAGAAAAGAGATCACCCTTGGGAGATGAAGCAACCTCAATACCCAAAAAATAACAAATAGGATCTAAATCTTTCATCTCAAACTCGTAAAAGAGATGAAACTTCACCTCACGAATGACAGCAGAATCAGAACCCATAATAATCATGTTGTCGACATATAACAAGAGAAGAACAAGCCCTGTAGACGTGCAACGAATAAAGAAAGCAGAATCATGCATTCTAGGATGGAAGCCTATCTATAGAGCAACAGAGTGAAAATGCTCATACCAGGCACGTGAAGACGTTTAAGACCATATAGAGCATGACGTAGACGACAAACAAGCCCGATGGTATGAGGAAGTCCTAGACGGGGGCGCATGTAGACCTCTTCAGATAAATACCCGTTAAGGAATGCATTTTTAACATCCAACTGAAAGAGAGGCCATTGATGCACGGTGTTAATTAGGTTAAATGTATTGGTTAACCCTAATGGGCCTCGGTGACTAGAGCCCATTAGGTTAACCCTAATCTCTTTCATTTTATTATAAATAAACGTCCCGCCCCACTCTAAAGAGTGTGGGTTTTTCCTCTTACACACGGAAGCTACAGAAATCAAAGTGCGAACTGTGGTCATGTTAGCAACAGGAGCTAAAGTCTCCTCATAATCAATGTCATATTCCTGCGAAAACTCCTTAGCAACCAAACGAGCTTTATACTGCTCTAAGGAACCATCGGAATGAGTTTTGACCTTGTAAACCCATTTGCAACCAATGAGATTCTTCTTGACTGGCAGAGAGACCAAATACCAAGTATAAGTTTTGGCAAGAACAGTCAGCTCATCATTCATGGCATGCACCCAATTAGGATAATTACAAGTTTTTTTATATGACCTGGGTTCAAAATAAGTATGGATACGAGAAAGAAAAGAACTATAGAAAGAAGAAGAAGAACAAGTATTAGAAAAGTCAAGTTTTATTGGGGGATAACGATCACGAGCGGGATAACGGCAGTCAGAAGGATCAGGATCCAAAGAGGAAAGGTGATGGGCCATAGAGTTGGAAGGTGGAGCTGGGGCAAGAGAAGCTGTAGGACGGCGGAAATAGACGAAAAGATAGGGTGGAATGAGGGTAGAGGAAGAGGGAGCAGAAGGAGTAGGAGGAAGCTCAGAGATGTCCACAGTGGCAATGTATTCAGCTGGAGGAACATAGGCAGGGAAAGGATCAAGAAAGATGACATGGTGGGACACATATAACTTTTTAGCCATAGGATCACAACAACGATAAACCTTTCTAGTTTATACCATACCCTAAGAAAACACAGAACACAAAGAGCACTGAGTTTATTGCTGTTCCGCTTGGGAAGAAGAACAAAGCATGTAGACCCGAACACACGAAGAAATGAATAGTTAGGAAGGTGACTATGGAAACGCTCATACGGACAAGTACTGGAGAGAAGAGGGTAGGCATTCGATTCAAGAGATATGCAGCCATGAGCACAGCTTTGCCTCAAAAGGCAGAAGGGACAGAGGACAAGAGAAGAAGAGATCAAGCAGTATCCAAGAGATGGCAATGTTTTTGCTCAGCGCGACCATTTTGGACAGGAGTATCAGAATAAGAAGATTGGTGAATAGTGCCATGAGTCGCTAAAAATTCAGTAAATTCCAAAAGAAAGTATTCCCCACCCATGTTAGATTGAAGGATTTTGACTGTAGTAGAAAACTAAGTGTGCACCATATTGTGCTGTGATATGAAAAAATCTGATTTGTGCATAAGTAAATGAGTCCATGTATACCGACTATAATTATCAATAAAGGAAACATAATACATAGAGCCGCTAGAAAGATCAGGCAGATCAGGATCCGAAGAGGCAAGTGATGGGCCGTAGAGTTGGGAGGTGGAGCTGGGGCAAGGGAAGCTGTACGACGACGGAATAGACGAAAGGATAGGGTGAAACGAGAGTAGAGGGAGAGGGAGTAGAAGGGGTAGGAGGAAGCTCAGAGACGTCCACAGTGGCAATGTATTCAACTGGAGCAACATTGGCAGGGAAAGAATCAAGAAAAACTAGGTCATCCTTCACAACAAGGGTCAGTTTTGGGGGAAGGGAGAAGTATGGTAAACGCTCGAGAAAGTGACACGGCGGGACACATAACTTTTTAGTCACAGGATCATAACAACGATAACCTTTCTAGTATATACTGTACCCTAAGAAAACATAGAGAGAATAACGAGCACTGAGTTCATTGTGGTCTCGCTTGGAAAGAAGAACAAAGCATGTAGACCAAAACACACGAAGAAGGGAATAGTTAGAAAGGTGACCATGGAGATGCTCACACGGACAAGTACTGGAGAGAAGAGGGGTAGGCATTCGATTCAAGAGATAGGGCGGCAGTGAGCATAGCTTCGCCACAAAATATAGAGGGGATAGAGGACGAGAGAAGAAGAGATCGAACAGTATTCAAGAGATGACAATTTTTTCGCTCAACGCGACCATTTTGGGTAGGAGTATCAGAACAGGAAGATTGGTGAATAGTGCCACGTGTTGCTAAAAATTCAGTAAATTTCTAAAGAAAGTATTCCCGCCCAAGTCAGATTGTAGTAAAAAACTGAGTGTGCACTATATTGTGAAAGTTGCGATAAATTTTGAAAAAATCTAATTTGTGCGTATTTAAATAAGCCCATGTATACCGACTATAATCATCAACAAAGGAAATGTAACACATAAAGCCGCCATTGGTTGCAATAAGGGAAGGACCATGCAAATTAGTGTGGACAAGCTGAAACGGATAAGAAGAAACAAAATTACTTTTATTAAATGACAAGGCAGACATTTTGGCTAGCTTACAACCACTGTAATCAGAAATGTCACTAATAGAGATGGTACTCAAAAGACTAGACTTAACTAAATGTTTCAAACGTTCACTAGACAAGTGGCCTAATCTAGAATTCGAAAGGTAAAAAGGAAAAGATTTTTCATTTAAAGAAAAGGAAGAGAAGGACGCGGGCGTAGACGCCAGAGGAAGGTGCAAACTTTCCAAAGTATAGAGGTCACCAACTCTACGGCCGATCCCAATCTGCTTCTTGGACGCTTGATCCTGCATAATACAACCAGAAGAAGAAACCAAAATGTCAAAACCCAAATCATGCAATTGACTTATTGAAATAAGACTTAAAGATAAGTGCGGTATGTAAAAGACATTAGGAAGAGATAAAGAGAGAGATGAAATAGAACTGACAGAAACAACATGCATCAATGAGCCATTTGCAGTAGCAATACTAATTGGGGAAAATGAAGAAATGCAGTTACTCAGAAGGGAAATGTTAAGAGACATATGATGGGAATAACCCGTGTAAAAAATTCAAGTGGTGTGTAAGGTACCTATGGTGTGAGGACTATGTAAATATGAGAGAGTGGTAGTCATAGTAGAAGCTTGTGGATGATTCTTTCTAGAAGCAGCCAAAAAAGTCTGTAACTCTTAAAACTGCTCAAAGAAGAAGGAAGATGGAGTGCTGTTAGAGGTAGATACCGCAAGGGTTGTTGGGGGATGGTAGGAGTGCTGTGGAGGCTGAGATGATAATGGGGTGGTCGAGTGAGAAGAGGTGCGGCCCTTGGCTTGAACAAGTTTGGGCCACGCATTCTTCTAGTGGCTCTTCTAATGGCAAAAACTACATTCATCCATAGCTACACGAGGTTTGAGCTTGCCGTTACTTGAATCAAATGTGAAGCTGGAGTGGGCAGGATCGGTGCCAAAGACTGATTCGAAGTAGCCACGGGAGTGGCAAATACAGTCTGAGCAGGAGATGCAACATAAGACACTTTAAACCTGGTCTCCTCAGCAATAATCTCATGCACGACACCATCAACTGAGGGAAAGGGAGAATGGTGCAAAATAGCCTCCCGAAGAGGCTCAAACTGATCTTGAAGAGCCATCAGAAACTGTACAAGACGTTTCTCCCTACACTGAACATAGGTGTCAAGTGATTGCAAATCTAAAGGTTTCATAAGAGTCAACTAATCCCAATAATTAGTCATCTCATTGTAAAACTATTGAACCGATTTATCTTTTTGAGTGGCATTCCGAATAGACATCTCAAGCTCATACTGCTTAGCAAAATTTGACTCCAAATACATAGTTTTTAAATAATTCCACACTTTTTGCACTGTACTGTATTTGGAGAAATTCATACAAATATTTGGTTCGACAGAGTTGTGAAACCAAGTAAGAACCCTGACATTTTTCATATCCCATTTTGCAAGAGCAATTTTGTAGGCCTTAGCTTTTGGATCAGAAAGCTGCAATATTGAACCATCGACATATCCCCACAACCCCTTGCCCACAATAAAATTTTCCATAACATGGGACTAATACGAATAGTTGTTACCTGGTAACCGTATGCTGATGGTTTGCGTTATATTGTTCGACATGATGAAGGAACCAGAGATGGGTAGGGTTAGTAGATCAAGTCAAAGCGAACAGAAAATACCACTGACTTAGAGCGAACTATGAAGAAACTCACTGTTGTAGATACCACTGACTTAGAGTGAACGATAAGAAACTCACTGTTGTAGATCAAACTGAAGAGGACTTCACAAATCAGGCAACCAGGGACATAGAACAGGTAACAGGAGGCAGCGGCAGCGAGACACTACTGCAACGTGCGAAGTTGGGCAGAGATTTGGTGAGGGTGGGCAACGGTCGATGAGGGGCCGCAGAGGCCTATGAAGGTGGGCAAACGGCGGCCGGCGAACGACAGTGGTGGTCGGTGAGTGGCTGAGATGGCTGGCAGCGGGCGGTGGAGGTTGGAGGAGGTCAGATCTAGAGATGTTACTGCTTGTTCAAGAGAAGAGAGGTGATGCAGATGCTAAACCCTAATCCTAAAATGACTGATACCATGATCTAAGGGAAAGAAGAGTACTGCTATATTCTTCAATAGGTTAATTGTACAAGACAATATGGTTAAATAGGCTAATCCTAGTAACCCTAATAAGATGAAACCCTAAAAAGATAAAATGACAAAAATACCCTTAAAAGACAAAGTAAACAAGAAAGAGCAAATAAAGTAAATAAAGCTTACGCTACGTTCACAAAGACAACACGACACCCGGGGCCAAGAGCTTTAATGTACTCCAGGCCCCATTTTCTGTACATATATCTAGAACTGAAAATTGAGGACGAGTATATTATCAAGCATATCATTCGCAAACCCTCTGATATATATTTTGAACCAACATATGCTTGCATGGTACAATAGATTCGTAAAAGTTTGTAACCAATTACTGCTTATTTATGAGACTCAGAATTGAACAATGCCTGAATGCCCCATGCTAATAAATGTGCAGCTTATTTTTTAATGCCCTATGCTTATTTCTAATGCAGGTATGTGCTTCCTGATTCACACCGTATTTTGGCAGGGGTACGTTGTGTCACACGGACAACTATACATTGTGCCATTATTTTTGTGTTGCTTGCATCATGCGTCAATGAACTGCTCTGATAGATATTGCGTGTTGTTACAGTTTGAAAAGCGAGAGGCTGATGATCCCAGCCCTTATCTTCTTGCTGTATGGACTTCAGGTACCAAATTAACATAGAAAAAGTGATAAGTTTTGATCCGACAATTCAAAACAAGTCATCCTGTGATGCTAAAATGCTGGAAAAGGACTATCTGCTGTTTTTTTCTCTTTCTGTTTGGACGGGGGTGTGCATACTCGTATTTCCATGGCCAGGAACTTCAGCACATAATCTACAATCCCAGATCAAGTTGACTTCATTAACTTCATTTACCTAGAAACAAAATAGAGGCTTAATTCATATCCAGCCAACATCCACTAGTATCATACAAACATTTGTGGTGTAAAACGTTGATCCTGATTCTAGTTCCAGACCCACACTGGTAGAATGTTGAGCCAAAATAAACTCAGTTACTGCTTACATTTGGCTGTTGATAACATTCCAAGTGGAATGTACATCAGGTGGAACTGCAATTTCCTCCAAAAGACGCAGAAAGAAGTGTGACTCCCCCCCCAAATCACTTCCATGCAATGGGGACACCCGCCCTTCGTGTAATGATGTTCAAGATCAAAATGTCCAGACAGTTTGCGGAACAATTTTGGTGAGAGAAAAGCTACAACCTTTGTTTACCTTCTCCTTTGAGTCACTGCGATATAACGTGCTAAAACTATTACTGACAACTAGCACATACAATGCTTCAACAGATACCATGTCGAACGGCAACAAGAGGAAGCTTTCCACTCAATGGAACTTACTTTCAGGTTAACGAGGTAAATATGCACTAATTAGTATCGTATTCTGCTTTATACTGTCTATGCTAATTCAGTGTCGTTAACTTTCGGATAATTCTGTTGTGCAAGAAATAAATGAAAAGTTTATCTTATGCAGGTCTTTGCTGATGATGAAACAAGTCAACACCCACTGAATGTTCCTAGAGCATGGATATGGCCTCTTACAAGACGGACTTTACATTGTGGAGCATATGCAGGAGCAATATTTGACGGTAATAGAGTCGAATCCAATCCTTGCAACTAGTGACTCGAATGTAGTTCTGAACCAATTTAATCAAAATCGAGATTGGTTGACGAGATATTGTTTTTTATAAACCAGGTTTATCAACAGCAGAAACCCAGAGTTGTTTTTGGGAAGGTATGTAATTAATGTGCCAAGAGATACGAACTCCACATTCACACACTTTTGAGGGAATCCTAAAAAAATAAAGACTACTTATTTTGTTTATTGGAATATATGTTTATTAAATCAGGCAAATTAGAAAAAGAAGGTTCAGATGGAAATAGTCTGCGGACAATAAATCACATGATAGATCAGTTTAGAACCACAATAAGTGAACAGTAGTTTCATCTAGTTGAAGTCATCACGTCTCTAGGATAACGCCGCAAAATCTTGATTTTAAAAGTTTCTTACTAGAAAGTAGTTGTGGCATGAACCTCGAAGTATTGGTAGATATGTATGTTGTTGGATCACATGCAGCAGCAACAAAAGAAAACCCATATATTGGAGGATCCTATTTCACAGTGCAAATCATGTTCCCAACTACCAGTTTGTTGGACATTGTGTATAAGTCGGTGGAGTAGAAAAGGAATCTTATGTTTGAGAAGTCCTTAAAAGTGGTTGCGAATTCTTAATAAGAGCATTATGCCAGAAAGTTGCCCTATATACCTACTTGATCAAATTTTCCTTAGATCAATCTAGTTAAGAGTTCTATATCATTTTTCTTGTAAGAAATGGAGTGAAATAAAAAAGACGTGTCTAGGAAATGGTGGGCAATATCATATTTCTATTCGCTGCTTGAAGGTCTTTTTAGTACTTTAATTTGCACATACAGGCATTCCATTCGGTATTTCTGGGAAGAAAATCATAGTTGGTCAGTTCTGTATTAGCAAATGACCACGGGTGTCTTTACTGTAAATAATGCTGTTGAGTATAAATAATGAAATGACCTCTCTTTGCCATATGTTATACAATCCAATGAATTTTATTGCCCACCTGGTGAATAATTACTGTAACTAATAGCTTCATTTTTTAGAGTTGGTGGTTTACTAACAATATGGTATCAGAGCAGGAAATAGATTCTGTGTTTGAACCTTATTGCCTACCTGGTGAATGAAAATCTGCATGTGTTTAGCCTGTTTATGGAGGAGAGGCCGGTTACACGTGGGGGGACGCGTAGGAAAGATAAATAATAAACTTACCCGTCTCTAACGGATTAAGCATTTAGATGACATGGTGGATTACAATCGAATGAATACCATGCAGGCTCCAAGCTAAACAACTTTTCTCTCTCGGCAATAATGCTTATTTCTGATTATCCTTCTTAGCTTTGAATCTGTCGCGACACAAATTTGTTTGGAAAACTGCAGGTTTTATTTGTGTGAGGGCATTCAACCGGACAACAAGGGCACCCAAACTTTTGGCAGAGAGATTTCACGTTTCAACAATTCTAAGAAGCAAGAGAAAGTTCCCTCAAGTTGCTTAGGGTGCTGTTCCGGTAAACGAAGAAGACAGTGCTTCAGGGCAATATAATTATACCTATATGACATGAGGCAGAAAATAGATGCATGTACAAATCTAATACAGAAGTCTGTTTTTGTTTTTTTACATGATTCTGGGAGTGCTGTCTGAAGATGTGTATAGATGGAAGACAATTATACTGGGCATTTTGACAGAATGAGAATATATCCCTTCAATTTTGCTTTTTGCATGCCCATTTTTGTGGCTTAGACTCCCTTTTTAGGAATAAATCTTATCCTGAAACCTGTGATTCTTTGTCAGCACATTCTGGCACCTTGCAGGTGTTTGCTTCAAATTTGTCAAGCAAACATTAGCGTCAAATTTATTATAATACTCACTGTAAAACATTTATACAGGTAAATTGTTCAGAGGTGGTGATGTAGCTATTTTTTTTGGTTGGCCGTGATGTTGTAGCTGCCAAAGTAAAATGCTACTGAAAATAATTCAGTGCTCCTGTGCACGCCCGAATCTCATCTCTTGGCATTTAGTAAACTGCAAACCAGTACCCATTTCTAAAAACATTTAGTTTGATTTTTAGAGAGTTTTTGGTTTGTCTTGTAATAGTGAACCCTCCAACCAGTGAACCCTCAAATGGTTCAGTTCAAATCAGTATAATCAAGTAATTTTGTTTTTCAAATTCTTTTTGCATTTCAGACCATGTCAAAAATCGCGTTGTTACAAACCAGTGAACCCTCAAACCAGTAAAATCGATTAAATCGAGCGAGCCATCTGATAGTTTGTTTCTAAATTTTTTGGTTAGTAGGATCTTGTTGATGGAGCTTAAGAAGCCAAATTAATGTGTAGAAACGGTATTTCCTTTATGCTCATTGCTTGAAATTGAGCAATCACGAATTTGAAAACTGTAATTCGGGGCTGAGATTTTGAAAGCTGTTAACGGGGACAAAATCAGTACTAAGGAAGGAGACTTTTATGGTTTGATCACAGTCTTAAATTGAACTCCTGAACCTAAGGCTTGCTGGATTTCAAAAATGGGTCTTCTAATTTTCTGTACAAAAAAGCATATTTTCGCTAGTTAGGTTGGCTGAAAGCAAATATAGGCTAGATGAAGTGTGATTTGTACTCATCTCTGTTTGGTCTTCGTCTATCGGAGGAGAAAAGAAGTAAGAAATTGGGATCTTGGATTTTTTTTCGTTCTATATTCTTGAAACCTTCTTCGTTTTGGTTTAGATTTTCAATCTTTTTTTCTTCATTGGGTCTAAGTGTAACCAAGTCCATCTCATACCTTGTTCTGTTCAATTTCCCCTCCTTGGTTGTGTTAACCTAGCTTTCCCCCTGTTCTCCCTGTGGGTATGGTCCAAATATGATTAATTTTTGCTATTATTTTTAGCTTTCGAGTATTAGGACAGCTAGTTGTAAAACTTGCTGGCATATTCAATTTGTCTATATATTCAACAAACTCAAAGCAAATGGTATATTCAGTCTTGTCTATATATTATTTTAAAGCTAAGTTTTTAGATGACAGCTATGAAAGTATTCTTTTCGGAAGTTGAGCATTTTTAAGACAAATGGTATTTTTGATGTTTAAACAATTTTATGTTAGTTTTGGGGGTTCTGATATATGTTATATGTGCTCTTTTTTAATGTTACATTTTCAGGTATGACCGCTTTTCTTGGATTTGATATAATCATGGATTACAAAAATAGAGTGGGTGAAACATATATTGTTGACCTGAGCAAATATTGTGTCTAACGCACTATAAAGATAAAATAGTATATTGAGAACTATTGAACTTGCTGAATTATATCAGCTATCTTATTGTATCAGGATTTGTAATGGATTTTGTCATGAATATACTGATTAGGAAATAGTTATGTAATTGGGTCAGTTGTTTATTTGGTGGAAATGGAATTAGTTTAGTTGTTTACTTGCTGTAAATGGAATTGGTTCATTTCTTTACTTGTTAGAATTGGTTTTTATTCACACTTCTTGATTGACTTGTTTACTTAGCGGAGTCGGTTCTTATGCGTGCTTTTGGATTTAGTTGTTTATTTGCTAGAAATTGATATTTTAATTTGTCCATTTTTGCTTTGGTTATTCTCAAACATTAGTTCCAACAATTGTGTACCTTGAAAAAGTATTGTGCTGAAATCAAAATCTCTAGCCAGTCAATAAATGATAAAATACATAAATAAATATAAAATTCCTCCTTTTAGACACTAAGAGGGTTATTTGAAATTCCAAGTTAAATACATGATGATGTTATCAAAATCGTTAAATTTTAACAGAAATTACTTGGAGGGGGGAAAATATCTTATATTTTGTAAAATAGGAAAGGTCTTTGCATTTTTCAAAACTTGAGGGAAGATCCTTACAATTGTCAGTAACCTTAGGGGGGCCAGTGCATTTTACCCTTTTGTTTTGTTGGTAGCGGCCAAAGTAAAATGGTACTGAAAATAATTCAGGGCATGCCCGAATCTCATCTCTTAGCCTCATATTTGGAGGTGATGATTTTAAAAGTAAGTGGAGGATGAAGTGCGCACCCCGGCTTCATTTGCGGAATCTTTCTAAATTTCTAAATTGTAATTATGAATAAATGATTATTCATAATTACTACAAAACGCTTTGTTAGGATTTCATTCAATTAACATATAATAAAAATGACAGTGATACTAAATAGCACATGCGTCTCCTTTGACTTAATGTAAACAAATAAACTAAATAAATTAGAGATACAAATGCTAACAAACACGGCTTATAATTGCTGCTATTATATGCAGTTCTGCTGCCACACAAAAAAATATGAAGGGATACAAAAAACTTCTTTCGCAACGTCAAGTCAATCATCTATTACCGAAACAACTATAGCAAAAGCAGACATAATCAGAATTAATCAACTGCAAATCCTTACAACATTAACAGGTTCAACTTTTACTGTAGTCTCACTTGGTTGCCTGAGCAATCATATTGCTTATTGAACTAGCCTGCTCCTTGGCAGCCTCCACTAAGGAGTCCTGCAAAAATCAAAAGCAAGGCCCCAGAATGTCAAAGTTATATGCGGACAAGAATATCACGATTCACCACTTCAGAGAAACCTTAGAACAAAGAATCTCAAAATCGTGCAAGCCTGCAAGGTAAGTGAATCAACTACGAAGACACGCACCATCAGATAATCTCAACATGTAGTACCTGAGCAGCTATTAGACGCGCGACTGCTTTCTTGCTAGACTCCTGAAGCTCACCAGCAATTAAAAGTTCATCCAGTATATAGTAAGCCTGCCAACTTTCCAGTCAGATAATTTTCAAAAGACTAAAAGGAGAAAATGTTGGAGGAACGACGTATAAACATGAACCAAAGAACTATATGCTATCCAAAACAAATCGTCCAGCATTTCCACGAGAGACCAATCAACTCGCGTCGCTTAAAATCAGTAGCCACTGCTAAAATTTTAAATAAGTGCCGGGGATGTTTTTTGTTGGAGAACAGCACATCGATAACATTAACAAAACAAGCATTACATACAAAACACACTTTATAGAAAAAAGCACTTTATGCTACACTCTCCCTACCTACAGAAAGCTGTAGATAAAAAAAACTTGACACTCTTCTTTTGAACAATTAGTCATTTTTTATCGAGAAGGTCTTGGACATGGTGCCTTAACTGCGGATAATTATAAGCTCCGTGGTCCACCATCCTTGAATGGTATTCACATCGTGCTTTGAGATCGTATCCCCACAACATTGGACTAGCTGGAGGCTGAAGGAAATTACAAGGAGCTATAGGAATTTTGAATAGTTGTTTGAACACCAAATTACATTTACTTAAACATGAGTGCCAATATTGGTATGCTTGGGGCAATGGAAGAAATAATCGATTAGGCCTTCTACTCTATCTACTGTAGGCATTTTTTTTCAAACAAAAAAGAATTAAAAAAGACTCATGGGAACCATCCGAGCCGATGAAATTAGTAATACTAAGCAACATAATAGAGAAGTCACGATTGTAAATACCGGTACTGTACTTAAAGTAGGCAATGGTATTGCTCGTATTCATGGTCTTGATGAAGTAATGTTAGGTGAATTAGTAGAATTTCAAGAGGGTACAATAGACATTGCTCTGAATCTAGAATCAAATAATGTTAGTGTTGTATTAATGAGTGACAGTTTGATATTACACGAACAGAGTTACGTAAAGGCAACAGAAAAAATTGCTCAAATACCCATGAGTCAGGCCTATCTGGCTCGTGTTATAAATGCCCTGGCTAAACCTATTGATGGTAGAGGTGAAATTTCATCTTCTGAAGCTCGGTTAATTGAATCTCCGGGTCTGGATATTATTTCTCAACGTTCCGTATATGAGCCTCTTCAAACAGGACTTTTTGCTATTGATTCGATGATACCTATAGGATGTGGTCAATGAGAATTATTATTGGGGGTAGACAGACCGGTAAAACAACAGCACGAAGAAGCTTTTTGACCAATAGCTACATAAAAAAATTATATTTTATCCTTGAGAATCGTATCGGTGGTGTGGTACGTAGTGGGTTTAGTATGCCCCGCCAAAACGGCTCTGAAACAAACCAAAAGGTGTGTGCCACACACACGAGAGACAAATCAAGCTGTGTCGCTTAAAATCAGCGGCAGCTGGCAATTGTACTAATTGTTACAAATACTAGCATGCAAACTCCAAATAACAATTTTTGGGAAGAGAGAAGCTTGAATCTTCAGCAATAAAACTGTGGATCCTAGTAAGTGCCATCTGCTATTTGGAAGGGATGTTAGAGAAAAAGTTTGCTCGTAGAATTCAGTGGTGTGTAATGCAGAGAACTTAGCTTTGTATAATGCCTGGAATATTTCTTCTAAATTTCTAAATTGTACTAGGATCACTAAATAGGTTGATGTGTTTGTTGTTTTGGAAGTTTAGCTTGATGTTTGATTAGTTCCTGTTTTCCAAGGGCATGCCCCAGTTTTTCCCGAGGATGGATTTGTTCTTTTTTCTGGCATGAATTCTTAACTTACCAAAAAAAACCATTAATTCTAATTTTCCAACAAAGATGCTGGTTGAGTTAAAAAGTCTTACCAACAGAAACAAAAAAATCGTGAAAAACATGAGATAAGATAATATCTATCTATATCCTGCCTGATGAAAAAAGGAAGAATCATACATCATTCTGAATATTGGGTTAGAGAAGGATATCCAACACTAAAATTACGTACGCGCTAGTCGGGCAGAAGAGGGGCTCCTAGCGCCTAGTCGGGGACTAGAAATTAGTCGGGTTTTTAATATTCAAAGTTCAAACCAAATTAAATTAAGAAATTAATACATAAAATCCCAAATAGTCACATATCATAGACTCATATTTTGAACTTTAAACCTTGTAATTTAAAAAAAAATTCTAATTTACCCCAAATTTAAAAAAAAAAAAATCTATTCAGCCCCAATTATTTCAAAAACGACTAGGCCGATTATTACCCGACTAATCCCTAATTAGGCCGACTAATGCCCAATTAATTTCTGACTAACCCTAAAAAAACACCTATACCTACAGTTGAGGCTGCACGGCACCACTTAGGCCCATTTTTAAAATTAGGAACTCTTCCCCTTTCTATTGAGTTGAAGACTTCCTGGTTTTGGCTTGTACAGGGACCAAAAAAAACACTTTTGAGTGCTGAAAACTGTTCCTTAACAAATGGCCAGGGAGTAGTCCAAGGAAATTAACTAATCATAAAAAAATTCATTTAGCTACTCGAACTATGGAGTCTAGCCGAGGAAATCACAAAGAAACCTGCCTTAACCACTGCACGTTTGTATGCGTTGAATATCCAATGCATCCTACAAGCATGCACAATCACGTTCCTAATTTATTGATCAACTAAATAAATC
Source organism: Arbutus unedo (assembly GCA_014822125.1). Classification (NCBI taxonomy): domain Eukaryota; kingdom Viridiplantae; phylum Streptophyta; class Magnoliopsida; order Ericales; family Ericaceae; genus Arbutus; species Arbutus unedo. The sequence continues at coordinate 3,579 of JABCMJ010004460.1, read as the reverse complement.
CTTCCCCCCACTGAGCTCCATCAACTTCATTGTCGCACTTTGGAACTCCAAGCAAAAAGGGAAAAACTATCTTCAGTCAAACAAAGGACTTCCACAACAAAAAGGGGAAAAACATAATGAATTCAAAAATCAAGTAGGTATTCAGGTACCTTGTGGAAATTAAAGATCAAATCCAACTCGCAGACCTGATGAAGCAAATAGGATGCGATATTGAAACCAATTATGCGAATGTGTACTAAACGAAATATGATTCTTGATTTTCCAAGGTTTAGTAGGCTCACACTTCCAAAGTAGCGGTCAAGTATTTCCACAAAATGGTGTATAACTTCAAGGACCTCCAATTCATTGTCATCCTGGTTGATGCACATGCAAAAATATAGACTGGCATATCTGCAAAAAGAAAAGAAAAGAAAAAACCCAAGTGACCTGTATACTTGTGGAAGTTGGCTACATGATTGTGTTTTTCTGCTAACCAGAAGATGAAGAAGGTATAACATAAATTGCTTTACTCATGAATCATACAAACAGAAATCTAATCCTACCTTTTATAAACAACTTTAAAACCTCTCCACTCCACAAAATTGCAAAGCTTTGGGCCCCGTGTAATAATTGAACCACTGAGCTCTCGGATGACCTGAGAAAAATGTCCACCCATTAAACAAGATTTCAATTATGAATAAAGTGTGCATTCTTCAAGAAACTGCGTATGGAATAAATTGCTTTGACATATATTCACAAATCATTTCAAAATACGCTGGATTGAAATAACAGATGAAACAATACATGACATATATATATTTCAGTGTTCCTTTACAATAACCATTAAGTTCTATACTAACAGTTCCGTTTGCGTCAAAAGAAAGCTTGAAACACAAATGGCATGAAGCATGCACAGATATAGAGAACACAGTATTCAAGAGTTATTAGATCTTGTTCCAACTGAATAAGGATACGCTCCATTCATCAACGTCACCAAATAAACTTGGCATGTATTGTTATCTCTGAGAATAGAAAGTGTAGGAGCTTTAAAGGTAAAAAAGTTGAAGGTACCTTAGTTCTTTCCTTCTGTGAATAAGGCGAATACCACTTCGTCAACCTCACCTTTCCTTGTCGACTTATGAGAAGTACAAAGTGAATCTGGAACAGATGCAGAAGGCAGAGGCATAAGTCGCTAGTCATTGTACTGTTTTATATGCAGTAGAGGAGCAAGTTCTACCAATGACAATGTAATTGGAACCTTTAACACGTTGAATATAGTGAATTATTTTCCCCGAGGAATACTTGTTGTCAGAAAGAAGCACCACATTAGCCAACTCATACGGCTCAATATTACCGCAGATGACCTTGCTGCTTTTGAGAGATACAAAATATGAATGTACATATACTGGTTCATAACAACTAAAATAAAAAGCTCACCTGCTTCCACCGCCGTTGCATAAGAAAGAGCAATGGTCATCCGTTCATAGCACAAACAAATAGAAACAGTGCTATTAAATAACAAGGACATGGTGACATTCTTGAGAAAGGGGACCTTCACCGGTAATTTATTTCATTGCCCACTTGATTTTTTTAAAAAGAAAATCTATAATCAGGTTATGGAGCTCAAATGCAAGCCATCCCCTAGCTATATAAGAAGTAGGCACAGGAGCAATAAAATTTTGTTAGGCCATTATCCATGTGCCTTATATCTGTAAGAACTAATTTTGCAAGTTTGTGGGGGCTCCCTCAAGTAAATGGATCGAGTGCATAAGACCCTAGAAATTCCAACAACTTATAGGTGTTCATCACACCCACCCTCCAAAAAAGGAGGAAGGGGAGGGGGAACTACACTGATAGGTTAAATCAAAGCCACGGCCTATGTCCACCATAATAGCCAACCACCACACCCAGACCGACTGCCTACTATGTCAGCCACTATAGCCGCCACCCACATCTACAGCTCCAGCAGTATAGACAAACAGCACTCAACTTTGCAGCTCAATGCCATTCAACAAAACCACCACCCAATGCCGCAACTTTAGCCCATTTAGCCAAATGTACAACCGACATACACCTATTTCCACCACCCACCACCTAGCCTACTCACCCTAGTAGCCACCAAAAGGCAGTACACATCTGCATGACGCCACACACACTTGCCCAGACCACCACCCACAACCCTATCTCCACTCCAACACATCAGTAGAAGTGTTTTAAGCGAATCCTAGCAAATTTAACAATAGTATATAACAATTACGACGAAGGAAGAATGTGATACAATCAACGAAACAAACGGGCAGTGTAGTTTAACATAAGTGAAGGAGAATCTCTTCAATGGTCAGAAAACTCCAGAGATTGCAGGCCAAACAAAATAAAAAGAATATGAAGAAGAAACATGTGATTGGATCTAGCTGCAGGCAAATAAATTTGGAGCCCACGTGTGACGCGTCCAAAATTTTTCCTTTTGGCAGTGTGCAGATCTCAGACCTTGACTATTAGGGGAAAGACAATAATCAGAGATCCAAATTACCGATGCTTATTCGATTTTCTAATGAATATATTCAAAGAAAATCATATTCCTTTTCTTCTCAGTTTTTACAAACAAATAAACTAATATATCATTTAACTATCCATTTACTTTCCGTCAATAAATGGAAGAACCAGATTGATCGTAGTTTTAGAGGGCTAAGAGATGCAAATTCAAAAGCCAAAAAATTTTCTTATTCCCAATCTCTCCCATCACATCCTTCGCAACCATCTCCACAATACTCTAGTCCAATATAGATAATTGAACAATACCAATCAACAATGGTCAAAGAGCTTTTGTTAAAGAATTAATAAAGTAAATCGAAAACCCGGATATTTCTAGAGCTCGCTGATCCTTTTTTCCTTTCTACTCAGATCAATATAAACTCCTCAATTGGCTTCTACTTCTCCATTTTGTCAATATGAGGAGATGGAACGAATATAAAGACATTGGGGTTCCCATTTCGAGCATTCCCAAAAGCAAACACAGATCTAAAATATTGACTGGACAGAACCAAACAATCCCAGAATTTAGAGTTTAGACTGATCAAACTCACAAATGTGGAAACATGCACATCTGGAACGTGGCGGCGCTGCTAATATACCTTTGATTCAATGTAAATTGAAACCAACGACAAGATTCGAATATATAAAGAAGAAAGAAGAAAGCTAAATTGAGAAGATCGAATACATACACACCTTAGACTACATAGTTTTAAATTCCTAGAGCCAAAATTACTGCGTTCCCGAAAAACCAAACTGAAGAAACAAACAGAAGAAAAATACAGTGGAAAAGGCAAGGGAAATAAAAATCAAATGAGAATTCATTTGGATTTACCATGGTTGGAGATTGGAAGAAGAGATCAGCCGAGCTCGACGGTTGATCCAAAAATCAAAGGAAGATTAACAATTAAAAAAAGCCCAGTTCCTCCGGTGCGTCTCAGATGGTTCTCGCACACCTGACAGAAGAAAAAACCTTAGAATGCAGTATTAATTGGAAAATTTATACCCGTGGCCCCTCTAATTAGGATAATATTGATATCTGGTCCTTAATCTTATGTTTTGATTACATTT
>JABCMJ010004458.1:0-19911 GCA_014822125.1 Arbutus unedo | reverse complement strand
TGGACAAATTGACTTGGTTGAATGACTAAAAAACTCCTGAGGACCAAAAGAAACCAATCATTTTTTGCAACAATGTAGAAAAAACAAACTCTGTTGCATTACTCTCATGGCAAAAAATTTGTTTTTTCGATAACTGCCATGGTCATGTAACATAAGATGCATCATTAATGGTATTGGTGATGGGAACAGTTTTGTTGAAAATCCTTTAATTACTACCTTCCCCCTCCACTAAACTGGACTTTTATCGAAGTCCCGAATTCTGTAAACTTGTTAGCTGTCACTTGATGTATGCTTGATGTATACAGGGATAACATGATCAGTTCTAAAACATGTGCCTGTCAAGGAATCTCCCTCAAAAAGTATCAAGAATGTCGAGAGAAGATGTAACGGTAAATACGCATGCTCCTTCCGTATATACATCCTGGTGATAATGCTCCTCCAAATGAACAAGTAGATGGAGATTCCACCTATTTACACTGTTAAAAGAGTAATTATGCATGTTGTGGTGTTAATAAGGGTAGTTTCATAGTTTAGCCTCTACTCTTAACTTATCTTGTACTCTTACCTCTTATATATATATAGAGAGAGAGAGAAATATATATATATAGGATTGTGTCTTAGGGTTAGGTTAGAAACCCCAAACACTTTTACCTTTGTTTATGTGGTATCAGAGCGTAGACCGGCAGAAGGATGTCACAAATCAAACCAGACTGACTGAGATAGAGATCCCGACAAACAAGGGGCTAATCGAAGAAGGCCAAGAGATCACAACGAAAGAGATGATCGAAGAATGCCTAATCGATCAGCTAACTCACGGATAAAGACACAATCAGCGACCAACGACCATGATCAGAGAAGCATGAACAGATCTCAGGGACAGAGAATCAATCAATCGAGCAGATCGAATCAGCAACCAACGAATGGATGGGGTTGGATGATCAATGGGATGACGAGTGATGGGGTAGATGATTGGTAAGTAATGATGATGGATGGCGATAGATTTGAGGTTGGTCTGAGGTCAAACTCAGGTGAGTCACCTTTGCAAAAAACTTTTATGGAAATAGTCTCTTGGAGCGTGATTTGACAAGTTCAGTGATGTCGTCTTGCAATTGGGCATGAGTCGTTGTCGGTCATATTATTCTTCCCATATCTAACTGAAAGAAAACATTTCTTACTGTTAATGTGGATGCCATCATTATTACGGGTGATGATCAACAAAGCATTACCAACCTAAAATTGTTCCTACAACAGTTCTATGCCAAAAATCTGAGCAAACTGCGATACTTTCTGGTACTGAGGTGGTACGATCGAAGGATGAAATTGGTTTGTCTCAACAGAAGTATGTTTTGGGTTTTTAAAAGAGACATGCTTATTGGGATCAAAACCTGTGGATACTCTTATGGATCCTAATGTCCAACTGTGTGTTGATAAGGGGGAATTGCTTCCTAGTCCTGATCGGTATTGCCAATTTGGTTGGTAAGTTGAACTATCTTCGCATCGCGCGCCTCGATATCTCATTTGCAGTAAGTTTGGTGCGTCACTTTACGTCTACTCCTCGGTTTCCTCATTAGGAAGTTGTTCTTCATAAGGTGAAGTATCTCAAGGCTCATTAGGACGTGGTCTATTATTATCAAGCTAGTGGTCATTTACTCTAAGGCATTCACTGGTTCAAATTGGATAGGAAGACCATCTGACAGGAGATCCACTATTGATTATTGTGTTTTCTTAAGTGGTAATCTCGTTACTTAGAAGAGTAAGAAGCAAATAGTAGTCGCAAGGTTTAGTGCAGAAGCAAGAGTATCGTGCCATGCACACAATACGTGTGAGACTACTTGGGTACGATCCTTCTTTCAAGAGATAGGCTTCGGTGTACATTTGCCCCTGAATATGCACTTCAATAATTAGACAACAATTCACATTGCCTCTAATCCTGTCTTTCATGAGAGGAACAAGTACACTGAAATAGATTGTCACCTTATTCGGAAAAAAGATTGTGTGATTGCTACTCATTTTGTATCTACAGGCGCTCAACTACCTGAAAGCTTCACCAAGCTATTATACAAGTCACGTTTAGAATTACTATGTAACAAACCGGGCCTTTGTACTATTTCTGTTACAACTTGAGGGGGAGTGTTAAAAGATTTATTATGTATATCGTGGTACTAGTAAGCGTGGTTTCATAGTTTAGCCTCTACTTTAACTTATCTTTCACTCTCACTTTGGTCTCACTTCCTATATATAGTAATAAAATTGTGTTAGGGTTAGGTTAGCAACCCTACACACTTTTACCTCCGTTTACACATACCAAACACAAGCAACTTCCAGTTCAATATGATGACTAAGCAAGTTTTGTTGTCATGTAGAATACTGGACGATAAGTTGACTAGTCATGACCTCTCACTAAACTGGAAAAGCATCACTGAAACATCTAAGAAGAGTTCTTTCATTTCAAGTTGAGAATAAAACTATACCTTTCCTAGAAAATGTCCAAGGCATATGACGTAATCTATTGGTGTTGAAATGGATTTACTGTGAACTATCTCTCCCAATATTCGATCAATTGCCGCACCCTGTTTGAAGCAGAAACAGTTAAAACAGATAACATGTACACCTACTATCTATCCAGCAGTACAGTACACAAATTCAGATAATCTAAACACCGGTGCGAAATGGAATCTAGTTACCTTTGTAACACCAACTGCTCGTACCTCCACAGAACGGCTACCTTGGACAACATCAACGGATGCATTAGAAATCGGGCCAGTCCAGAGATGTTGCAGCATATCCCTGGCTTGCAGTCTTCCGAATTCGACATCTAGAAGTGCAATAAATGGCATAAAACAACGATATGGATTTAGAATAAATAGAGACGTCAAATGACCATTTTTGGAAGAGGAAAATGAAGGAATAGAAGGTACCTGCATACTTATAATTCCATACCAGTGATGTTTCACGGAAATCGAAATGCGATCGAGGTGTTCTATCAGTAAAATACTCGAAAACATGCTGAGAAAATGTCTAAAGCATCAAATGAGGAATCATAACAGATACAAATTGCAAAGGCATCAGCACGCACCTTAACACTATCTACCCATTCCATACTTAAATGCTCTGGCATCGTTGTCATCCATTCTCCCTTTGTAGAGCGAAGAAACATCCCATTCTCTGCTGCCAGCCACATATTGTACTCACCAAAGTTCTGTGAAAGCACTCACTTCAGATATGGAAACTCTAGGATAGAAAAGAAGGAGATCAAACTAGATAAAATACATCATCTAAGACACTTCTGCCACTTCCACTGAGGACAACAATAGTTGTCTTTGGATCACTACAGAGTGCTGTCAGAGGTTCTTTTAGATCCGGATGCAATTTAAGTTCCATTTCTTTAATTTGATCTCCTCTTCTTCCTGGAGTGTCCACTGCTTCAGTTAAGGTCGAATTGAATCCCTGAAGACAACAGCACAGACTATAAAACAAAATAATTCGAAACACATGCTAAGTCATGTGACGTGAAAGAACGTAAGTGTTTACTGCGAGCTATAGGAAATCACATCACGAAGATGAGAAAGCAAAATTGTGTGCTACTGAACAGAGCTGGAAATCTCAAATAGCAACGTAACTATGCTTGACAACTTGCATAACAATTTACAACAGATTGACAGCACCATGTAAATTTGTCCAAATAAAAGAAAGAAAAATTGGCTCAGAGAATGACATTTTGTTCAATAAGGTGAGATTAAACTTCTAATGCTTTTACCTTGACAGACTTGTGACATCCCTTGAGACAGGGTAAGTGGCTGACCCCAAATATGAGTGGTAAAAACTGGCCCATCGCGCCATTTACTTGCATTCTTAATGTGATAGCAGTTCCAAGATCATTCTCAAATACCTTATCACAGGGAAGCTCCTATTCATCCTTGTAACTACCACAAGACCATGTTTTGACAGATTAAGATCTCCAGTCAATGTGAAAGACACATCATTTTCTTTCTACCAGAAAAATCAACATGGCTCCCGTTTTGGCACAAGGAAGTCTCTCAAATGTAGCCAAAGCAAGTCATATCTATGACTATGAGTTCGTTAGGCGAAACCTCATCGGTTTAGTACGCATTCCTCCAATAAAGAAATTCAAGTTGAGTAGTCTTGTTAATGCACCTATAAAAAATGGTCAGGTCTTTGTCTTCTGTAGAAGCCAATGTACCATGGAGATTCAGGGGAAAATAGTCAGTTGTTTTGGTTTTGGGTGGAGGGTAATGATAATCCTTTCTTAGGTGGGATACAACTAAATATCACCTAGAACTACTTTGAGCTGTTGAATATATGTGGGGTGTGTTAATGTGGAACTTAGGATACGGGTAGGCATTAAATGTAATAATAGCAAAGTGTTTTACCGCAAAAGATAATCGTCCTATTGAACATGTTATCTTAAAAAGAATACATTAAAAACCTCAGTTCAACAACTTGCTGCAATTAAACATAGCAAACAAAACAATTACTGAAGGAAAATACTTGAATTTTGAACCAACGACCACCCATGGAAAGATTTAATTTAATATCTTCCATAATGTTATCACTGCCAATGAATACTGGAGTGCTTAATCATCTAGTTGCCGCAGAAATATTTTAGAATAGTCATTGGCTATAAAAGCGCTTAAATTAGTCTAAAACAGTACCAGTATAACCAATCTATTGCTAGACTGCAAGTAATGGTCGATTGCGTATTTGACTGGGAGTAGAGGTGGAACTTGTCTTATCCTTAGCTGAGCTTCAACAACAGTATCATTCAGTTCACTGCAAACAGCCACAACAACTAGCTTACATTCTGGGAAATACAGAGGTAACAAGATTTGATTACATAAGAGGTATGTTACTTAATGCTGCACATAACTTAAATTGAATCTACATGATTTATCATATAACATTTCTATGCATTTTCTTTTATTACTTGCTGGCTACCAAGTCACTTATATAGTCAAGCATAATTCCCATGTACAGCATTTCCATGACATTCTCAAGACCATGTTTTGGAAGTAAAAAAGATGAATAGGAACTTCATCTCTTCATTTCTAAAACTTGAGTTTTGATACTCGTGAGAAACACCAAGCATGACATAAACAAAATAATGATGTCAACCTGAAAGTTTTCATTTTCTCAGAAAGATGCATCATCTCTATAGCTCATGGATAAACCCCACTTGTTGAATTGTTCATCCTCAATATAACGAGTGTTATCAATTTAAAACTTCCTGTCCACTCCAAGGATGCAAGCAATTGGTCAATTAATATATCAGAAAAGGGACAGATTCACTGCATGTTTTATGAATGGTTTGAGGAAGAAAAGATCTTTCTCCTAGTGCACTGACACTAAAGAATTTCTAATTGGCAACTTAGAAATTTGGCAACCCAGTAAAGAATTTCTTGCGCGATAAGATATCCAGCCCAGACTGAAATTTGATCCATAGAGCAATAGGCAACTTCAATTGGTGCTGGCACTTGACAAAATACTTAAGTAATTCGGCTATTCCTAATTGTAGAGCTTGGAATCTCCTTTTTGATCCCTAACATTCCATTTAACTAAAATAAGTCTATAGATACAATCGTTTAAAAGAGAAAAGCTGATATACTGAATGTTCAACGGGTGTGCTTTTGGATTTAGCCAAACAGTATTAACAAATTCACGTGATTCAAGAAGAGCTGGTCGAGTGGGATGTTTGATGCTTTGAAAAATGAGTTACTGGAAAGTGTAACAGAATCCTACGCACTCTGTATAAACCTATTATAGAGGTACCCAATAAAGTTGAAAATGCAATCATGTGCAATCAAGTTAAGAACTCGTATGTATGTTAGTCTCCGCAGTTCCTGCAATGGTTAAGGTTTTCAACTACTTATTACGCACTTTTCATTTCTAATAGTTAATTCTTTTTGCATTGCGACTTTTTTCACTCTGAAAAAACGCATAGAAGAAAAGACCACCATTTACAATGACAGGGCAAGAACAGAAGGCCATCCCAACTTGTACTTTCATAAACAAGGACAGCATGATATTATAATTTCAACTCAGAATTCATTACACGAAGCTTGGACTTACCTTACGAAAGTTTCCGCCCATTCTTGTGCAGTATGGGTTGTAACGTGCTCAAAGTTATGCCGATGCCTCTTCTCTCTTGCTTCAGCAGACATATTCAGCGCTTGGCCTATTGAAGCAGCAACTTCAGTTATGTTCCAGGGGTTCACAAGAATTGCTCCAGCACCCAGTGACTGTGCAGCACCAGCAAACTAAAGAATGTGGAAAGAATGATAATTTGTGAGAACCAGAAAAAGCAAACCTTAAGAGAGAACGACAGTGAACTATGTAACTGCATAGTGTCCAGTTCTCTAGAAAACAGGGACTAAAACATGTGATCACATTACCGATTAGCAGAACACAGAAGGGAAGAATAAGTCAAAGATGCAGCATAAAAACAGTTCCAGAACTCCATTAGAAGCTCAGAGCTCAAGTTAATGTCACCATATACTGGCTAATGTGCCAAAAAGGCACCAACTACAAGCATTCAAGTTGGAGCTATTTTGAATCAGAAATTGTACCACTATAGTAGCAACCACCCACAAAAGCTCTTGTTTTTTCGTTTTTGGGAAAACAGAAGAATTTTTGTGAATTTAGTGCTAGGCATCAGCCACTACAACAACCTACAAATGATTAGTAAAGCAAAGCATACAACTTAAAGAAACAGTGACAATAAATTTGGAAGTATAGCGAAAAAACAATGTACTTGGTACTAGAGCTAATCAAATGCATGTAAGGTTCCGTTCCCCAAGCAAAATGCAGAGAGAGAGAGAGAAGATCGGAAGAGTTTCCTGTGCAAAGCTGGAATTTAAGACTTCTGATGAAGGTCATTTAGATGTGAAGGTTTGGAGAAATGAACGTAGAGCGTTAAAAGCCATTTTGAAGACCAACATTTTTATGACGGTAAGACACTGCTACCAAACAATTTCAAAACAAATCAGCTAACTACTTAGTAGTGGAAGGGTTTACAACAAAAGGCCAATCATAATTTTCCAATGCAGTGGATAGTCAGAATAGCTCAAGTTCAAATGCCTGCATCAAATCTGCCACGGTTACATTATTCTAAATTCTAGTCTGTTCAGGATTTTATTGGCATCTAATCATCCATTGTTTACCCATCTTGATATACAGACCAGCAGATAAAGTCAGAGTTAGCTCTTGCAAAGAAATTTTGCTTCAGCACTTGACTGCCTCTAGTTGAAGGAGAAAAATTAAGCATAAAAATTCATCATCACCAAGCTCATTTGAGTTTGAAAAGTCAACTAATTTGACTTCTCTGATCTGAATAATATAAATTTCAAAATTAAGGCTAAAAAACAATCACTAGGTAAATGACAATTACTTCACTAAGAATGAGCACCCCTTTCTTTAAATCTTGACAGGCCACAAATTCATAGCTGACGAGATTCATTCCATCACGTAGAGATGTGACAAGTGCTATATCTGAGTAGGAAAAGAGGAGAGGAGTTATCAGGCTAAAATATCTAGACAAACTCCTTGCTATTTTGTAAAACTCGCAGGTAGATAATACAATAAACAAACTAATTTCATAGCATTGCTCAAGTATGCATCAATACAACTAACAATGCAGACTTTGAATGGTCATAAGATCTTCAACAACATTTGGAAAATTCTCTCCAAGACCGATCTTCAAAAATTAACCTGATATATCGGGAAAAAAAATTATTGTTCATTGCCCTTCACTTAAACCATCCAAACGATGGTTTTTGCAACTCCAAAAATATGTGACCCACTTACAAATAAGAATTTAATTCCTAATTCCTGATTTTTAAAAAATTTCTAAGTGCTCCCAATAAATTGTATGGGCATATTTGAATTTAGAAAAAGTTCCAACTTTCTCATTAAAAATAGCCTCATGAGCAGTTCTGTCGCCTTCCGCTTTCAAGGACTTATGAGTTGGGAAAACGTGCAGTACCACTCTAACATGGAATGACAATAATCCCTGTAACTTTTTTCCATAAGTACAGTAATAGTAACTAAGGAACTCCATAATGGGAGCTGCATAATTGATCACAGTGGGGCTCATGACGCTAAGCAACCTTTCCCTATCCAATTATGTCTCTCCATTGTACTGCAGTGGCTATTCCATATAGCTTGAGTAAAGACCAAATAAGATAAATGTTAAACATGAAATTCCTTATATCCTTGTCAGCTAAATTACATACTAAAGCGACGGAATTAGTACCAGTAACAGCATAGAGTGCACATAATCCATGAAAGTCAAGAGAACGATCCTGCACACAGAAAATTGTGTCAGATGCACTATGCTATACAGAAATTGAGAATACTTAAAGGGAGCAGAATATGAAACAGATGATCAAATGCCACTGGCATACAAGATGAAGCTGAAAATGTTGGTGGGGGTCAGTAGTCAGCTTGATAGTATATGCTTGGTTTCTAATTGAAGCAAAAAATTCATATCCCAGAAGATCTGAAGGTATTCGATATTGATGTGGAAAACTATCATAAGTGAGTGGTGAAGCAGCAACACTGCGGGACACTTTGCAAGATCCAAATAATGCTAAAGGTTATCTAGTCAAAATAAGAATAACAAACAGAACGGATTGGGTGAATGACAAAAGCCATATAAAACCTTATCCAGCATAAAGGTGTTAGCAAAAAGATTGGCATTGACATCAACTACTTCAACACTTCTCCATCATGTGTTTTGGTCTCAAATGAACTTGTTGCACGTAAAGAAGTGCAACAACTCTAAATGTTATGCATTTAATCAATTCGGTCTAACTTGCAATGCCACGTTAAAGTACATTGAAAAAAGCATTTCAACCTTCACAGTAGCAGTTTATGAAACACGTAGATTATGGATAGACCAAACATGAGTCCAACCTCCTTTGGAAAAAAGGTTAAGAGTATAGTTTTGTTATATCAAGTAAAAAATGACAATTGATCGAACAAGTTTATTATTGTGATCAGGACATTATTCTCCTCTTTACTGATTTGAACACAAGCATGAGAAAAAGGTTTGGGCAAGCACCACTCACAAAATCTATTCTGTTGTTCCAAAATTAACTTGGCCAAACATACATCTTTTCAGAATGGTTACTCCAAATTGAGGACAATACCACGAGAAAAGAAATTTATAAGAAAACTAACAGCCTTTCGTTGATTAAGAAACCTGACAGCCTTCCTACAATGTTATCAATTGAGCAGAGGAATGCCGAATCCAATATATACAAGGCATCTTCCAGATTAAGTAATGAGAGATAAAGTCAAAGGTTCACCAGATGATGTATTGGAACAGCAGACAAAGTACCAAATCTGCCATTAATGCGTCCAACAATTTCATGAACCTGGCTTGTAAGTTTTTGATCTGCACAAATACATAAAAAATAAAATGAAATGCAAATTAGCACAAAGTACGAGCGAGATTCTCATGCACTAGCAAACATTTTTACTGAAGAAAAGAAACACAATGATCTGAACAAATAATATGCTTCTCTGAGTCCAAGGTGGTCAAGCTCAACAGTCATAATCACAGAGAGAGAGAGAGAGAGAGAGAGAGAGAGAGGTCGTATCAAACCAAGAGGTGGCAACTGCAAAAGCTAAGAACATTTTCTTAAACCAAGAAACGACGTTCCTGGGAAATAAGGAGAAAGGATTACCATATGCGAGACTATTAATGCATAGCAAAATCCTCATTAAAAGTGCTACTTGTGGCGAGAAAAGTAGCATTGTTAGAGAAGATATACTGTACTGGCAAGTCAAAAAGCTTGCTACCTATGAAAGGGAGTAGTACTCAGCAAGATGTCTCCATCATCCATGGAAGGTTTTAACTATCATCTGTTAGGCTGTTACGTATCGTGCCACCGTTAGGTAATGGGCCTCCAAACCTCTGATACTATATTTACCTATGTATTGGATGATAATGTTCGATATTCACCTACATATCCCTATACCGCCATTTGAGACTTGAACGTCTTCGAAAAGAGATGTAGCTAGGTTGAAAAGACAATTATCTCACTTGCAAGCATATCTGGGCGGATACAAATTGTGACCCCGATCTTATAGATCTTCCATCTTCCGATTCCATCGAATGATGACAATAGATCTTCAAACCAAATCCTAATCCGATGGGACACAGGGCATCCAAGTGAATGAGCATGAAGGCAGTTTTGTCAGGGCAGATTAGGAGATCAGAGCTTTATGGTATGAACATCAAAAGTTGGAGAAACCTTGGCATCCTGTAGCTGAACCACGACGTATTCATCTATGCAAACAACTGACAATGCTCGATTGTTCTTGTCTACGTAGCACGAATACTAAAGTAAATCCCCAAATTTCATGAGAGGAATCTATGTTCTCATACCAATCTATTTACTAAAACACAAATGACAACTTACTTTAATTGCATCAGATCTTAATTTGAGAATCGAAAAAGTAGTTGCAAACAAGAAATTCTTGTCATATGGAACAAGCAAATCCATAGAAAGAGTGACATTAAGCATCTTAAGGACCGAGCATACATTCAGGAACATCGGTTCTTGTTGGAACAGCAATTTGCACCAGAACCACTTTATCCCGCCAAGTTGGGTTTTCCTCGAGAAACTTTTCAAAAGCCAGTATCTTTTGGGGAATTCCTTTGATCATGTCAAGACGATCAACACCTAACATTACCTGCAAGACAATAAGAACATAGTGAACAGAGCCCCAGTCTAACCACAAATTTACCACCCCAACAGGTAGCTGCTCTAGTCTGGGACTTTTCACGCTCTATAGATTTAATCAATAAGAGAGTGTCCTCAGCACTCCCAATCTCACAATATCTTCAAAAAAGTTTGATCCTGGGCCAAAGTTCTACGAAAAAGTAAGAAGATGGAGCCTCAAAGGTTTTTGGAAATTGTGGTTCAAAGCAGATACCGACATGTGCCCCCAATACTATGTCGTAAGCATTCACAGTGGTGTGATCTCATAACGCATTATGTAGACACCACCCCACAATAAGTCATATCTTTAAATAATTAAACTAGGTCAAAAAGAAAGAAACACAACAAAAAGAGCAGTCATTCCCTTAGACTGGGTCCAGAAAACTCTAAACCTAAAGCAAAAACAAAGATCAACTCTTAAATTTATCGTAAACCTAACTTCAATTTCACGGGAATAAAATGGAGTCTCAAAAGAACATAGTACCCACCTTTCTCCCAGCAAATCTTTCTTTCAGTTCCTTGATGTGCTCCTGTACTTGAGGAACCTCAAGCGCACGGATGAACCGATCTGAATCGATTCCAATAGGAAACTGTAATTCCACAAACATACAAAATATAATAACATTAAGAAAGGCGACAATAAAGTAGCCCAAATGGAATAATTACATATTTCAAGATCCTAGCAAATTAATGGAAAACCTATAACTAAGAAATATCATGAAGAATAAAATACAACAAAGGCATGTGAAATGAACCATTTAGCTTGAAACATACCGCAGCCACACGAGTCAGCCTTCCTTGATCCTCTACTCCTTCAGGGGTACCTTCAAGCCCAAGAATGCGAGTGCAAGCACTAACAAAATGCCTTGCATAATCATAGGTGTGGAAACTGGAAAAAAAATTAATGTTTTGTCAATTGTAAGTTTAACATAGACAATCTCAGGAAAACAATGATTTCCAAAGCCAAAATAACTACACAGGAACAAACAAAGACTAAATCTCAATTCACATCCATTTTTAACATGGGACATGAATATAAAGATGCTCGCATAGAGGAATCATAATTTTGGGTCATTGTAAGTGCTGCTGCAACGTGCCATTAGCTCTTAACCTTTTTTGACAGAATGTGCGACACTTATGTGATTTAAAGAGATACTAAGAAAGTTAGCGGCATTAAACTTTTCATGGTTTAGACAGAAATACTCACGTGGTTGAGTAGATGACTATTGATCAGTATTATTACCATGATAAATAACACAAAGTTCTATGGAAGATGAATGAATACAAACGTAGAAAACTACAAGAACTTACCCAACTAGGTCAGCATGAAGAACTGCACGCAGAAGCTCTGACCGAGATGGCAGCGTCCTGTGTATTTCTGATGAAGGAAAGGGTGTGTGGAGAAACCAACCAACTTTCATTTGGCTGTTGTATTCTTTCAGGCATTTTGGAAGGAACATGAGGTGGTAGTCATGGCACCAAACAACATCACCCTCCTCATAATGCTGGTTTACCACATCGGCAAACATTTGATTTGCTTTCTCATAAGCAGCAAACTGGGACTGAAAACTTCTGGTAGTGGCGAGGCGATCTTCTTGCGGAAGTCCAAGATAATGAAAAAGAGGCCATAGTATATTGTTGCAGTAGCCATTATAATATTGATGAACAATATCTTCATCCAGGAATACAGGAATACATCTCTGCGGTGCACAAGAAAAATTTCAAGAAGTTAATGGTGCTCCCAAGAATTACTCAAGAATAAAAAATGACTACTTATCTTGTGGATATTACAATACAAGGCTAGTAAAGCATGATACATGTCACAAAAAGGGGCAAAAATGTTAATAGCCAAAACTTTTGAACCTTTTCAGCCAAAGCTTTAGTAAGTGCCCTCTGTCCAGCCTCATCCGGCACATTAACACCAGCCCACCCAATCCATCTCGCCTCAAACTCCTTTACCCCTTAAAAATTAATCAAGAATTGTCAGGTTTATTTCCATGTATGTAGAAATAGAGTCCCTAACAAAATCAAATACATCTGGATTATCTTCATTGAAACAAACCGGAAATGTAAAGCACTAAATATCCAAGCAAGACTTACCCAGAAGAGCACTGACTAGACCCCCAGCGCTTATCTCCAGTGACCAGGACTCCTCGCCTCTCCTAACTGCAGAGACTGGCAGCCTGTTGGCCACAACTAATAGCCTTTGCCTTAAGGGTTTCCCATCTGGCTTTTCCCATCCCTCACCAAGAGCCTGTGCAGCGAAGGCCCCTTCCAAATACTGTTCTACTTTGGAAGCCCCAAAGTTATCGCCTTCCCTTAATCGCAATTCATGCGCAGAGAGCTCTGTACCCCTCTTATTGTCAGTAGCCTCATTTGAAAGAGAAGCCCTGCTGCTCTTTCTTAGCTCCCTTTCTCTTAAGAGCCTTTCTACTCTACTTGTGGGTATTGTTGAGTTCCCGTTGGACTTGTTCCCAGGCATACGCTAAGTCTACTGCCAAACTTCACAATGACTTTAGTATGCGTTCCAGTTTTCCTGCAAGATAATCAAGTTTCCTACAGTTAAAAGAACATAAGTTGCAAATAAACCAAAAAAAAAAAAAACAGGAGTTTTTGAAAAAACAGTAACTAACTAACTATACAATTGATTAGCCAAAAAAAACTAACTATAAAATTCTATAGCAGTGTAACAAAATACTGAAACAGGGATGAAAAGGCATTATCATACTCAGTAAACACATCAAAGCAAGAAAAAGACAGAAAAACGTAGAAAAGAGATAACGGAGGATATTGGGATCCCAGGAATTATGTGGTGAAAAAGAATGGGGTCTACCATAGAGACTTGGTTATCTTGATTTCCGTAAACGCACATTCTACAGATCACGGTATGAAAGAGAAAGAAAAATAACGACAGATAAGCGGAGATTACCCCACACATGGATGCCCTTCTATCTATTTTATACAGACAAATTGAGATAAATGGGTTGCACGGAAATACTTTAGGCTAAAAAACTAGAGTATCTGGTTCTCCCTCTTGCAAAGATTGACAACTCTCAGATAGCAAAACTCACGCATTACAAGGGGGGAATTCTAAGCAGTTCGATTGAAGAAGGAACAAGATATTGTTTGGACCAATTTGGAGCTACATACTATCCAGAGCCGTTAGTTCCATCACAAATTTCTGGAGGAAAGAACAAAAAAACCACTCCTATAGGAACTCAAGAAACAATACCAGACTACTAAGAAACAAGAATCCGTAAGAACAGAAAGAAGATTACTCCCAAATGTCGATCTCTTGAGGTGGTTTTCAATCAAAATCCAGACCCTGCGTCAGAAACAAGCCTTTAAAAGTTAAAACCTTGTACGATTGGTGGGAGGATGATAAAATCAGCAGAGTATGTGGTGGCGGAGGATTATTGTAGCAGCAGGGAGTCGAGAGGGGGAGATGGGGTGACGAGAGCGGGCGGGGAGAGTGAGAGTGAGAAAACTCAGCAGAGTATGTGGTGGCGGAGGATTATTGTAGAGAGAGAAAATAAAGGGATCAACCGAATCCTCGTGTAAGCATTACAAAGGTAAATAAAGCCTTACGGCCATGCAGGTGACAACCAAAGATTTGCTGAAGAGCAAACAAAACTATTTTTCTAATAGCTCGCTTGGCAGCTACATGATTGTGTACGCACGAGGAGTAATCATTTAGTACTTCATCACACGTATCATAATATTTTTTTATTATATATATTTATATAGCGAGAGTGCAAATATTTAATAGTAAATATTATATAAATATGTGATGATAAAAGGTGTTAAAATATGATATAATATTAAAAAATCATCTAATTTTTTTCTATGCATGAGAACCCCTTCTGTCCTTAACCAAACAAAAGCTCTTCAGGACTGCGAATCAGTGATTATGATGTTTATCAGAGTAAGTCTTGACATCTTCCGGGTTAGCTTGCAGCTTGCAACTTGCAAGCGCTTGTTTGGGTGACATCGTATTTGTTTATTTATTTCAAAAAATCTAACTAAGTAGGCAAAATGTCAAACCAAATGGGCACATTTTTCTCAATATACTCTAAAATGTCTGTCGTCAGCAATTTTTTCTCTTAGTGCGCCTTTTGAAAATTTGCAATCATCTTAATCCCAAGTTGATCAACAAAGAATATTAACTTCCTCTCTATGGGACCAACAACCTAAATATATCTAATTGTAGTTACGAAACAGTGTCAACTCCTCTTAATTTCAAAATTACCTCACCTAACAATAAACTTCCTTTTAGAGTTGGGGGAGGAAGTCGGAAACAGAGCTGGGAGGAGAGGGATTGGGAGGATGGACGACAATTTCACTCAATTCGATTCGTTTCATTTCGTTCTTTGCCCCAACGAATTGAGAATTCAACAATTTTTTTAAGAATCGGATAAGATTTGAGCATAACTCTAGAAATAAATTTGGAGAACAGATAGAATTCGAAGATATGTATCTCTATTCTCGATCCTTGTACCTGTCCCGACCCTGTACTACTTAGTGCTTTTAGGGGTTGTCTGTAGTTATAAGTTATATAATATATTGGGTGTTTAAGGTTTGTCAAATTTTATAGAATTCTTAATGTATTTTTTTAAATTGAAAATAATATTTTTTATTTTGGAATTTCTGTTTTTCATTTAGAGATATTTATTTCTTATTTGGAATAAGGATGGAAGATAAAATTAATTCTCGTTTAAAAATTGAGACGAGAATAAAAATTAAATAATGTTCAAAAATCAAGAACGAAAACAATAATATGTATCTCCAATTTGCTCTGTTGTCACCGGGTGAGGGCTCCGGATTGCAAGATGGTGATGGAGGACAGTGGGCGGGGGCATACATGGACAGGGTACAGGGACGGGTGTGGCAGCCCAACCAACCCTATTAGTACTTTGTAGAAGCCACATTAACACGTGTATATTATGATAATTTGTCAAGTTTGACTGTCATATTTAAGTTAGTTTTACATGTTTAGCTAAACAGGTCTTCTGGGTGTTTTTGAGAATTCTTGATAAAAAACAAAATAACACGATATGACCCCACGCAATTATGAGGTCAACGCAATTATGATTTCCAACCCAGCTGCAAGTATTCAAGAAGAGAGATGTATTAGTTTGACCATAGTGTAAATTGGAGAAATTATCCATTTTCTATTTTTCCATTTCCGTGGTCAAGATTTTAAAAGAGATGGTGAATATAATAAGAAGAGAGATGTGGTAGAAAGAGAAATTTGTTATAGAGAAATAAATAGTTATAAAGTATTTATTTGAATATTTTTTTGAAGAAGATGAATATAACAAATATGAGTAGGTAGATGTCATTTTAATAATTAAGAAATATAGAAAGCGGCTAAGATATGGATAGGAGGAGGGGTGATATAATTTTATCCTTTGAAAACAATAAAATTATACCCCGAATATGATGTCGGTCGAAAAAAATAAACAAAATGAACCCGAGACATAAAAATCCGAATATATATATGGGAAGATAAACAATGGACTCTTTTTTTAACACTAACAAACATGCACAAGAAACATTAACACAAAATTCAAATTGCTATGGAATTTACAGTTAAACAGAACACAACTTCATTACCCCTATCCCAAAAAAAAAATCATAACAAAAGCCTTCGGTCGATTCAATCAAGTAATTCACATGTAAGAGCAATTGAGCAACTATCTACAATGTTTCTGCTAAATACTAAATTGTTCTTTTTTTTTGGTATCATAAATTGTTCTCATTTGTTCAAAAAAAACATTAGCACAAAATTAAAATTGCATGTACATAACCAGCCATTAAAGATTTGTAGTACAAAAATCAAAAGCTCAGGACAGTTTTGTCATGAAGATTTTTTTGGGCGTAAACTGCGATAGGAGCACCCTCCCTCAATGTCCAAATACTTAAAGATACTAGAAAGCACAGAGAAGGGTCCACGAAAGAAAAGGACGAATACTAGGGCCCCACCAACAAGCTACCAAATCTCTTGTTCCCATTGGTTCCTTCTAGAATATTCAAGGATTTGGAACTTACTTTTTATCACATCCTTAGGATGGTTTTATTGTCTACCAACGTTGTTATGAGAAACCTCTTAATTGATGTGAGACTAAAAGCAACAAATAAAAGAGTCCGTTCAAGCCGTTGAATTTTTTGCCTCTTGGTCGTTCCCTATCACGTGAGAAACAAAATTTATGTTCAAAAAGGGCAAGCCATAGGTTGTTTAAGGCATTACAGGGATGATTAATAGTCTTGGTGTACATACAAGTATCTCTATGTATATATTTGCATGCCAGAGATGATGATTAAGAACCCAGGAACTTGTTGAATTAGAGCTACGATGCCATGTTAGATTACCAATCATGTCCCTAATAACGTACATAAAGCCAATATACATGTTCCAAAACATTAGCAAGTATTACAAAAAGTATTACCTTCGTTGCCAGGAGCAAGGGAAACCTTCGATCAGTTTGAAGCCCAAGTTACGTATGAAGTATGAACAGTAGAATAACACCTCCAAAAGACCTGCCTGAAAGTGGAATTTTCAGTGTTATGAGGATTGTACAAGTATATGACAGATCCAAAACCAAGACGATGGCAAGTGGATGATTCTCATCCTTATAAATGTGTGGACAAAGAGGCCTAATTTGATTGACAGAGACCCCAAATATAAGCTTGTTCTTTTCTGTCTAAAGGCAAGTGGGTAACTTGTTATTGCTGTGTAACAAATTTGGAAGATCCCGTGAAAGCAATGTATAATAGCATCAACGAGTCTTGAAGTTAAGCACAAGACGAGAAGTGAGTGTCTTTTTCTCCCCCAAAGCCATGAAGTTGTCAATCATACAGAAGGGTTAATTGTGATTTGTGGGTCCTTTGACACACAAAGTTATCTAACCAATTTCACACCAGCACATCTTCAAACAATTTACTCTGTACTCTTGCACCTCAAAAATAGGAGAACCAGAAACAAGAGGAAGAGGAGAGGAAACTTTTACCGAGTCTGCTAATGAAGTTTCGGCTCTACTCTGGACAAAGGTCAGTGCCAAAATTGAGCTTGAAGAGGAGAAACAATATCTCTCGGTATTCAGATAGAGCATAGGCAAGATCGTTGTGAATATTTGAAAATCTGGACCCCTCGTAGACTCTAGCAATCTTGGAATTGCCTTTTTTGGGTTTTCTTGTTCTATTAACAAGCAGGACACTATGCTAAAAAAATGATTACAATTCCCATTTTAATGAGGCAATTTGAACTTCAGTAAAAACTGAAGTTAGCACAATTCCTGGGAAAATTCTATCTCATAAGTCTCCAAGCGCGATAATCAAGTAATAAGTTGCAATTGCTACAGCAAGATGTACTTCAAAATAATCACAGTTCTTCTGTATTATTTATATCAAGAACTCACGTGTTGAAGTTTGCCTAATGAAGTTTCATAACAACATACCACATATGGATAGTATTGTAGCTTGTCAGCATATGAAAGGGTTCACAGCTTCTAATATCTGTGATCTAATTGGGAGCACTATACAACATAAGGTTCATTTTCTTGATCGGAGTGCTAGAATCCTGGTTCAAATATTAAGAGTTTTTACCTCTTCTTTTGCTTCATGAATTAAGATCCCTGGATTAGGTACTCCATCATTTTTTGGATAAATAGGTAGGTACTCCATCATCCAGATAAGTATCTAGTTCTAACTGATTATGCTGCTAGTGCAAAGTTGCTGCCCTAGAAATAAGAGAGCCGATAAAACGGAGCTAGCATCCTTCAGAGGAGGGATCAATTACTTTCTGATTCTTCAATCCCTCATCCTCACTTAGCTTTACATATTTGTTCATTAACCATATCCCGATTAAGTTCCATTATAATTTCCGAATTTAGGAATTTTTGACTCATCTAATGTTACATAAGAACGACCATCTCTACGCAATATTCGTGAAATTTTCGGTTTATTGAATCTACGGACACACGTTAAATGCCGAACATGTGTTCTGACGATCCAATTATCGATAACAGTAGTTTTCGCACGATTGAACATGGCCTAAATACCAGTATCTCTGACTCGAATTGTTGCCTGAATCCGAATAGTAAACCATCAAACTACCATTACATTTCGATCTCGTCTGCGACGAATACAGTCACATTCAATCAAGTATTTACTTAATCAGAAAACCAAACCAACGCGAATCTACGTTGTAAACTATACATCAAGATAAATATTTATAGAGAGAGAGTTATAAAGAGAAAAAGCGGACCTCTAGATCGCTAATTCGTTCGACGACGTCTGGAATTCTGCAACAGGAGAAGCTGCATTCATGAGAGAGAATCTGAGGTACAGAGAGAGAGCTCCTTATTGTCAAAATAAATATTTATAGAGAGTTATGAAGAGAGAAAGCGGACCTCTAGATCGCTAATTCGTTCGATGCCGTCTGGAATTCTGCAACAGTAGAAGCTGCATTCATGAGAGAGAATCTGAGGTACACAGAGAGAGAGAGAGATCCTTGTTGTTTGCTCTTGCACTCCTTATTGTTTGCTCTTAAGAGGAAGACGTTACACATCTAGAGAGAGAGAGAGGTGTAAATGTGTGTGTGCCAGTGGATACATTTTGCATGTCGATTTGTTATTGGTGCATCTGCATACAAAACTGGGGGGGTGGGGGTGGAGACAAACGAGGATGAGGGATTGAAGAATCAGAAAGTAACTTGGTTCGCCTTTTGCGTAATGGGGTGCGCCATGCGCGGGATTTCCATGCCCTGCCTTCTCTAGCCAATCATTTGGAGGGAATTTGATCCCTTTATTCTTCCAATTTATAATGTATAGGACTAATGTGTGCACACCAAGAGCATATGGAGAATAAGGACCTTGGGTGTAATATGTCAAAACAATGTTATTTCGACGCATAAAAAATTATCTGAACATTGTCTGAATATTATTCAATTGTTCTTTCTGCATCAAAATAATATCATTTTAGTACACAACACGCTCTTTTGTGCGAAACACACAACAAAAATCTCAAAAAACGGTCCAGTCCAGTCCAGTCATTTTTTTATCTCACTTTGAAACAAAATTCTAATCGAAATTGGTTATATTAGAGTTTATTGAGTAGAATAATTACATAAAAATAAAAGTTAATTGGCTATAAATGATATCTG
>JABCMJ010004452.1:0-12286 GCA_014822125.1 Arbutus unedo | reverse complement strand
GATGATTTTCTAAACCTGACCTGATGATTTCTAAATTCGACCCGATAGTCTTAGGATCTGACCCGATGGTCCTAGGACCTAACCCGATAGTTTTTCACTTCCCACTTCACCTCAAACATATTTAATCACTCAATTTACGTCATACATTTCAATATGGATCAATTAATGACATTTGGATCACATAAATTGATGAAAATTTTTGGACCCTTACAAGTTGTGTTGGGTTAGGTTCAAAATGCTCATGGAAACAAAAATATAATTGGGCTTACAAGTTAGATATGCATAAGTATGTAAAATTCCAACCTATATGAATACAAGCCCATATATTAATATGCATCATATAAAATTATGAAATAAAATACTTAAAATGCACACAATTTTTTTTTTTGAGAATTAAATTAAATTATTAAATTTCATTTTCATTGCATTTAAAAACTTGGGTCTTTACATAAAATTAAGTACATGACAGTGCAGGGTTGCCCCAAGGGCAAGACCCACCATGCCACTGCCTTGGGCCACCCGAAAAACTCAGAATTAGGACTCCTTTGATTTTGGTTCTTAGTAAAAAAAAGCCAAACATTATTTATCCCAACTACTCTATGAAGCAAGGCCAAATAAAAAAGAAAGGTCTCATTAAATATTTTGAGCCCAATTATTTGAATTTAGGAGAAAAAACTCTTAAAAATCAAAATAAAGAAAAATGGATTGAATTTCTTCAATTAAAAACTCTTAAAGCTAATAATATTTAAAAAAATAAAGATAAAAAAAACATTCCAAAAGAAAAATCACGTTTTCTTTTTTTCTTGGATTGCTAATATTTTATTTTCTTCAATTTATGTATCACGGAACACTTAAAAAAATAAAAACTATAAAAATATCTTTTTTTTAATAACGGACTCGTGGTTGATCTTTAAATATTATTTTGCGCTACACAAGACTTATTTTGGTAGCACAAAACACTTAAAATTTAAAAAAAAAAAAATGAATAAAGGAGAGATAGGAACTTTTTAGTAAATGGACGAAAAACAACTCTTTCCCAAAACCAAGTTACAGATATAGTATGCCTCCCTGTTTTTATGATTTGATTAATTACATATTAGTCCTTGGTACGAGTATTAACGGTTTTTATGAGGAGGTGCTTCTCCCTTATTTTGATGTTTAGAGTACAACAAATTGTCTCATAAAGCTAAAGCCGCCGGCCGGTAGCCACTGGATGAGAGCAACGACATATACATGTGCTCTGTTATGATGAGAATAGGAACGGAGTTGGAATTAATTGTAAGTGTACGACTATATATTATATGCAAAAATGGGTTGCTTATTTTCAAATAGGTTTATAATTAATTAATATTTACTAATTTTTTCTAATTCATCGTACACAATTTCTACACATCTTTGGTATGTATAACCTTCAATGAAAAGTCAGTCTCTAGACTCTAAGAACCACAATTATGATAAGATCTTGCTTCCTAGAATTGGCTCAATTTTGTTTTGTCCAATCTCTCTATTTTTCAAATCATCATAAATATTGACAAATTAACTAGACGACGTACTCTCTTTCTTAATAGAAAAGTTGACCACGTAGTTGAATGAAACCAATCTTCATACACGCCCATTAAATGATTTGAAAGCTCATTTTCTAGCTATACCATCTGTCAATCATGGAATAGCTAAATAGTAAACAATAAAAAGGAAAAAAAAAGACAAGGGAGAATTTCATCTCTGGTTAATATTTGCTTTACTAATTAATCAAAAAGATTCGTAATTAACATCAAATGTTTGTCTAACTAGTCAAAACGATGTATTTAATTCAGTTTGTACCACCTATATTACATTACAAGATGATTTCTCATAATATCTTTGTACCACCTATACTTCATCTCGAGATTCTATCGAAACTTTTTCTAGACTTAGCATGTCCACAATAAACAAAAATGAAATAAAAAAAGACTAATGATACATCACCCAATGGTTACCGGTTGGTCATTTATTGGTATCGTTGATTATTGTGATATTACAAATTGATTGGAAATTAAAGTAGATGACAGAAATATAGCAACTACCTACCTATTTTGACATCCACAAACAATCATCAATATAGTTCTATTGGTTTATTTTTTTGTCCAAGTTACTTGAGGCATGGGTTATGGATAGTGCATACTTAATTCAAACTAATCAAATAGCTAGCATGTTAAAAACTTGTAATAAATAAATAAAAAAAATACATAACAAATCGAACCATAAAAATGTGTATCTCATAAATCATAAAATTTTAAATTAACAGCAAATTCGTAAGTAACCAAAAAATATAGATGGTTTCACTTCTCTAAGATACACACACAGTCATAATTATACCAAAAAGTACATCACATGCATTAAAAACGTATGCAAAGTTAAAGAACGAGTCACGAGCCACAATAACCCTAAGCGTCCCTCTCTTGTAGCTGTCTGAACTCCCATGATTCATCTATGTTCCATAAGCTATCTGCCAAGTTATTCCCATTCATCCATTTGTTTTCATCCGCGTGGCAATCACGAATTGACTCTTCAAAGTCTTCTGGAAGAACCATAGATACCAAGCTGTAATTTTCCATACCATCAAAGCTTGACTTGAGATCATTGTAACAACCTCTGTCCTCCACATTGTTACAACCCTTTAGAAACGTGTTGACCTCCATGCCTAAGAATGGACTACTTGGGTATTCCGAAAACATTCCAGAGGTATGTGAGAAATTCATGGACCCTGAAGGACAAATACTTGGGCTGTCCGAGATTGAATTTTCGGTCATCAGAAATTGTCCATTTGGGAAAACATTAGGCAGAGATGGTGATGAATTGTTGACGATCGGAGCGCGACTGGCAGCCAAATTATGGGATGAAATGTTGGGAGATGAGGATGATAGCTGTATCTTTTGAAGCAGTCGCGGCATCCAAGAGCACCGAATCATGTCTTGAAACGCTGTGCTATTTGAATCGATGTTTAAATGTCGAGCCTGTTTCTGCACCCGAGTTCTCCAATAGTTTTTTATTTCATTGTCTGTCCTTCCCGGTAAATGTAGTGCAATCTTTGACCACCTATATGGACAATAATAACCAAATTCCAAGAACGAAAAGGATGAAAATTAATCCCGTATTTGCGTTCAAACTAACAAAAACAATGGTGCAACTCATATCAGATTCACAGCAACGCCATAAAACCAGAGACCATAATTGAATTAATAGGCTAAATTACGTATCGAGAGAGAATATTTTTGATAACTGTATATACGACCTATTATACTGATTAATTCGGAAGACAAATGTCACCGTGTATTGGGGCAAGGCTTAAATTAAATTATGGACTGACGTCCCATTATATATAAAGTTAAATAATATCAGATCAAAGATTTCTTGAGGCCCTTAGTTTCCAGTTGACTATCATTGTGCTACTCCATGAGCTTTTATCAATAGAGAAAATATTGCATGACATCAACGACGAACGACGAGTCAGCTTCAAATAAGAAGAATCATGTTTAAAACAATAATAAAAATTCTCTTTAAACACGAGACATCCACTACTACAACATTATCAAAAAAGAATAAATTCAATGTATTCTTATCAATTTAAAAAAAAACTATATCGATTATTCGAATTCGTTTCACCAAAAGTGCTACGAACAAGCCTTATTTCTCTTTTCACGAGTTTTCAAAATATTGGTAATCAAACATGATCTGG
The DNA here is from genome assembly GCA_014822125.1 of Arbutus unedo. NCBI lineage: Eukaryota > Viridiplantae > Streptophyta > Magnoliopsida > Ericales > Ericaceae > Arbutus > Arbutus unedo. The sequence goes on along the minus strand of JABCMJ010004452.1, from coordinate 8,571 downwards.
AAGTGTAGCGGAAGTGTGAAAGTGATAATGGTTACCTGTTCCCCCACTTGGCATGGAGTTGAAGAATCAAGAGCTGTTCCTGTGGGGTAAGGTTTCCGCGCTTAACGTCCGGTTTGAGATAATTCAGCCATCTCAACCTACAACTCTTTCCACTTCTTCTTAAACCTTCAAAAACAGGACAACAACTTCCCATTAAACTAAAATTTACTATACTTTCTGAGTTTAACAAAATAGATTCTCTGTGTTTAAAAATACATCTGTTAATTGTCTTCCGCTTAAAATGCACCCTAAATCTCATCAAAATCTACAGATATAGGAGACATATAAAAATAAAAACAGAGGATTCTGTGACAGTAATAACTTACCTGAACGTTTGGCTAACAAATTCCAATGTCCTTCAGCGTGGCAAGAAATGTAATGGGTGAGAAGAGTGTCTTCTTCAAGAGTCCATGGGCCTCTTCTGAGCTTATGAGCATCTTCGTCACCGGAACTGCTTGGACTCTTGCTCGAACTACCCATGCCTCTTTTCTTACCGAATTAAAAAACAAAAATACAAACTACAATAAAGTGGGGTGGAACAGAAGCCAATTACCTAGATTTTATAGGCTACAAGGTTCAATGCACCTCAAAAATATACTGTATAATTTACTATGCATGCCACCCGACTTTTCATATCATCTTTTCCTCATCCTAAATTAACAAAAACTCTAATAACTTAACTTTTATACTGTCTATAAATACATTTATGTCTAGATCTGTGTACCATTATTAGACGCTATGTCTTCCTGACCTCTTGTTGACTTTAAGGGTTTGTTCTCTTGAAGTTCTATATTCGAAATATCTCTCTTAATATTTACAGGCTTAATGTTCCCTACAAAAATTATTTTGCGGATCCTATAAATGAATCTCAGGATTGATTCTTATGTATTAATAAACTAATCCGAAAACATGTAATTTGCTAAATAAATAATAAATACTTGCAAGACAATTGTCATGATGGGTTGATCACTTGGTCTCTTAATGATCAACAGATAAAGGTCATCATTGGATTAGTCACCAAAAAAGAATTTAGGTATGGTCTATCAAGGAGGCCAATCCTAGCTATATTAGTTATTTAATACATGAAAATGAAATAAATGATATTATTATACGCAATATCACCCACTAAGGTTAATTACTTTTGCATCAACAGGCACAAGTTAGAAATTGGCTCCAATTTGGTCACATACTTTACAAGGTCATTGTCAAGAATTTATTCAGTGTTAAATTACGATTTGTTAATTAATTCCTTAAAAACATAAATTATTTATAAACATAGTTGGTGTAACTTTAATATAAGTTTGAGCATAATTTTATATTGTTTGTTTAAATAACTTGTAAGTATCCTGATTGGCCTTAGTAATTTTCTAGAGATACTTTTCGAATTATGTATTTTTTGTTTTTGTCTATCATAGTTTTCAACATCGTCGTCAACATAATATTTTGTAAAATTCAAGACTAAAATGATTTTAATTTTTTAATTAAATAAGTGAATGTTCATGATTATTATTAACTTCATTCATAAAACATTATTAAGAAGGGAGCTCTACTGCAGTTTTTTATAGTACATATGTGGTAAGGATAAAATTATTGAATTTTATCCACTCTGCTCTTGAAACTAAATCGTTTTGACTTATTACACGAATTATAATTAAAATGCATGTGATCAAAAAAGTATAATTTCAAGGATGAAACACATAAAATTATAAGGTAAAATACACTAATCTCCCCTGAGGTTACTAACAAATGCAGAGATCTCCTGTGAAGTTTCAAAAATTACAATAACCTTATGTACTTTTGAAAGTATCAGACCAAATGCCCCCTTGTCTTAACTTCTGTCAAAACTTGGATGATTTTTCATAATGTGGTAGGGTAAAATTTTAAATACCCAAAATGCTCTTTGAAATGTCTATAAAAAGTCACAAAATTCTTTAAGTCACACAAATCATATATCTCTCATCACCCCACCTTAAGGTAGAAAATAAGATAGAAAATTATTTTACTATTTTTAATATTTATAGGATTGTCTTATTAAAAAATTTATAACTTCCATCTGTAATTTTATGTTTCTTAATTTCTATAATCGAGATGAGTAATTAATCTATAAAAGATTTGATAAATTTTATTTACAAAAGTCACAAAAATACTAACTATATTTAAAAAAGTTAGTTTATCATCCGTTTCAATTAAATTATATTTTCTTTCACGGCTTTTTGTGTTTTTTTATTCGTCACGACGAGAAGATTAAAAAATCATAAAATATAGACTAAAACTGAACAAAATAAGGGGTCAAGAGTATAGAAGATGGAATCAATTTTAATTAAGATTAATCACGCCACTTTTTTCCCAAGTTCAAGTTTAATAATTAGTATATGAAGGTTTCAAAATAATAAATTGAAAACAAATTGAAATTATCTCCATTAGAGGCTTCAAAAAATTAAAAAATATAAATTAAATTTGAAAAAAATTCAAAGAACATAAAAATAATCTAAAAATATGGTCTGTTTTGACTTATGTTTTCTTTTTAATAATTTCTTTAAATTTTGGACATAATTTTATACTTATTAAATTTATTTCGTCAAGATGAACTAATAATTCATAAAAATTGAGACAAAATTGATAAGTGTTAATTTTTTATAAATTATTGATTTGTCTGGACGAGGAATTTTATAAAAGTAAAAAAATATGAACTAAATTTGAAAAACAATTTAGAAAAAGTAAACAATAAAAAAAATACAATTTATTTTGACTTATTTTTCTTCTTTAGTGAGACAAAATTTACAAAATTTTGAGACAAAATTAACAAATGCAAAAAAATTAAAAGATGACAAGAAAAATGCAAATAAGAAAGTTAGGATGAATTGGGCATAAAGAGTTAGTTTTAGTTTTTTGGTTCTTCAAGATTTTTTTGCGATACAAGATTTTGTGAATTTGGCTGAACGTGTTTTGTAGACAAATATATCCTAACACAAAAAAATTTAAGTATGTGACTCACTACTTTTTTTCGCGATGAATTAATAATGTTATATGTACTTCCCGTAGATAAAATACATGTAAATAAATAAAATTAATCAAACAGATAAAGTAAAAAAATTAAGTTGATTCATCATTTAAAGCTCGAATAAGAAAAACAAATCGGAATATTAATAAAAAGAATAAATTAAATTAAAAGTCATAATAATTATTTTATGAGATAGGCTAAACTATATATATGTACTTTCATTATATAAAATACACATAGAAAATACAAATATAACAAATATACATTAATTGATAAATATAATTTTTGTAAGAAAGAAATAGTTGTCAAAATATAAGATGCATATTTATTTGCACAAACTTGATCAAAAAATAAATAAAGTCTAATTTAATAAATATAGTTATATAACACACATATATCATATGTAAATATCATTGTGCAGTATATTATATACACACATATAAATATACTAAGTATGTTAAAAAAGAAATAAAAAGACTAATGAGGGTATGTTAGTCTTTTATCCATCAAAACTAATGGTGTTTTTGGGAAGTTGACGGCAAGGGAGCAATTATGCAATAGTTTCAAAAGCAGTGAAGGTGAGAGTATTTTCCAAAACCTCAGGAAAGATCCCTGCATTTGTCAGAAATCTCAAGAGAAATAATAGTGCTACGTACACATCACTTTTGCACATTATTTTTACACATCATTTAAAACTACGTCGTTTTGTGTTGAGAAAGACCCAAATATATTTTGAGCGATATGGGTCAAAAACAAATATGGTTTTTTCTCAACACAAAATGACGTAGTTTTAAGTGATGTACAAAAATGATATGTAAAAGTGATGTGTGTGTATTATTTTTACAAGAGAAATCAGTACATTTTATCCATTCTATTATTTTATCCATATAATATGCGCAATACAAAAAATTACACTAAAGCATATGTGAATCTCTATTACGTACAGACCCAACGTAAGATCGAGCAATGAGTCATTTGTTCCAGAATCACGAGGGCCTCGAAATATTGATGGTCCAATGCATCTAAGTATAGACCCTCGCGCATTTATAATTGTAATTGATATGTGTAATAATGAGCCATCTGCAAACACATATCACTTACAATAATATTGCTTGGTAGATAATACATTTGTCCCCTCCTTATTCAGTTTTTTTACAAATTAACTTCTTACTTGTATGTAACAGTTCAAAATATATTAGGATTAATTTTTCGACCAATGACTTTTCTTCTTTCACAGCCACGTCCATACGAATCCTAGTATAAACATTTTGATGTAATATCTTAGCATTCTTGAATTACTACCGAACAGGCACACGCAATACGTGTGCACATCGAACATCTACAATATATAAAAATAACGTTTAATTTATTTTATCTCTTTTGTACGTAACAAAAATTTGTAGGTATTGATTTGGTTTCAAAGAATGCGATGATTGCTGTGTGTTGCAGAGTACATAATAATAACACAAATGTTCTAAAGAGAGCAGAAAGTAGAGCATCCACATTTGCAACGTTCTGAATTTTGGATACGTTAATAAAAGGATAAAACAAATATAATTTCACGTTCTTCATTTCAAAACATGGAGTTTAATACATATCATCATTCTCTAACAAATCCATAAGTTTGGATAGCAAAAAGTACATTAAAAACACTTTTTAAAGAAGTCAGAGCAACTCTATGGCTACTAAGTGAACCAAGGTTCGACGGCGTCATCTTCTGAAAGGTGTCTTTTTGGGTCTGGTACTTGGGTTTTGCTCCATCTTCGTCCATATCTAACATGAAACACCAAAGGAAAAAGGAAGTTGTACCATAAATTCTGAGACTCAATGAGAAAATCCTACCCTTTAAATTACCTTTTTAATGTTTGAAACATTATGATTTATAATTATGAATGAACGGTATATCTAAAAATGGTAACACATAAATACTGAAATAAAATATTAAAATGTCAAGTTTTGTTCTATTAGTGATATCATAATATCCGAACTTTTAATTCAACCAATATTCTTGATTATGACCATGTCATATATATTCTATCAATGTTTCCAATTATGACCCCGTCATATAATTCATTCTCCAAATTTCAATACAGTATTCTCATTTGACAACGATCATGGACTCTTTGCTAACCGTGTTTTCCAACTATGATGTTCCCCAACCAACATAATCATGTTCGTCATGTTCTCAATCAATATATCCAGCCTAAATGTTATATGTTTTCTTATCATGCCAAAACCAAAAATATGCCTAATCCACTCGACGACCACTAGACTGAATCAAAAGGCATACTATGTTTAGATATAACAAGGCGTGAGTATAACTTGACTAAATGCATGACCTACTAAATGCAAAATTTGGAGAATACATCACTTGGGTACATCGCACCTATGTTTTAGTCAAAGTTCGACTCAAGTCGCATCACGGCTTAAGATAGCCAAAGATATTTCTCTCAAAGAATATATTCACAGATAATATCCACATTTAGGTTATCCACAAGTTTTCAAATGTCGAGCATCCATGGGACGCCCAGATATCAATTACAAATTAATGTTCTAAGCTCACTAGTCGATACATAGAAAATTTAGCCAAAGATACTTTCAAGGAAATCATGTGATAGGTTTGCATAGTATAGTAATTTATAATTTGGAATTAATCCGGGTTAGATTAGGATTCCAAATTATATAAGAAGCTCAACCCATATTTCTCCTTGGGGTCCCTATTGTTTCCTATATATATACTGTTATACCTTCTAGGTCAGACATAACTTAATACTCGAAATATTGAGAAAGGTTCTGTGAAGGTAAGGAGATCACGTTTTTGAGCCCATACTCAGTTCATGATCAAGGTGCAATAGGATTACAGTAGAAGATCATGAGGCCAGTCGAGCAAGATCATTCCAGCCGTGCTCATATTTTTGTGAAATTAAATTGTAAAGGTTGTCGAGATCAAACCAGAGAAATCTTGAATGTATGAATCCTCGTTCCGTCTTGTAGGATTTCATATTTTTTTGTTGTATAATCTGTGCGTGTTTATCACTGGATCTCAAGAATCGATCCCTAACATGTGAATGGGACCAGAGGAGGAGGTGGAAGTGTGGGGTCAATGGATTTGGCTCCCATAATTGTCTTTCTAGTCTGGCTGGGCTCAAACTGATCATTCTTCAGAGTAGGAATTTTCGCCATGGTATAGAATTCGAAAGGGTTTGGAAAAGAGAGAATGAGGAGTCGAAATGCGAAGTCAAGTAGATCTTCCATTGTGGACACCAAAATATCGAGTATGGAATCCGATTTAGACTTCTCGGGAGCACCTCGTGAACCCTTCAGCTATATCTGCAAAATACTAAGCACTAAGTTAGTGTCAATTGAGGTTGGGTCTGCAGCGGACACTCCGACAATCAAGTTAGCCTTTAGTAAGAGCAAAAGTAACCTAAAAGTACAAAAGTTAGTGAGAGTGTGCGTGTACCTGAGGTTGGAGTGCCTCTGTAGTATTTATAGAATAATAACCCAACTGCCAGCCTGAAGTTTCGATCGAGAATGTAGCGTTGTGGTCCGAGAATCATGACGGTCTTGCTACGCGTCCCACTTCCATGGAGATCGGACGGGCACGTCTATATGTCCAGTAACTACCTTCCCCATGTTTCTTCGTGCAACTGTCAGAACGTGGGGAATAAGTCTCCACGTGGTCATGCTGAATGCACGACATTTGGCAGTATGACCAAGGGTCGAGAGTAACTGAAGATAGATGCAGACCGCATAACTGAAGGGCCGTGAGAGTGGTCAAGGCTCACCCGGGCCATGAGAACCTATAAGTCGAGAATCAGTAATGTAGTTCTTGGGCTTACGCCGACTTGGACCCAACACAAGTGAGCCGAGGGTGATCATTGGTCGAAGGTCTACTACTGTGCAAATCTGGCCTACTACAAACTGCATGATTTTTCGAAAGAGAAACACTTGGATCTCATAAATGGTTATCCGAAAAATGTCCCAAATGCTAAGGTGGATTTCCCACCCACCCACCCACCCCCCAAGCTACTTCTCCTCCACACACACCCTCTCACACACATTTTTGTTATACTAATTTAGATTCGTCTTCTCATTTTTTAGATTTTTTTATTTATTCAATTTTTTTTGTATTTATTAGTTTTGCATTAATTATTTTTTATAAATTATTAATTCGTTTTTCCGAAAAGAATTTAAAAAGTATAATTTTTTGTCTAAAAGTTGAAATTTGTTTTTTACTAGAAATAAAAAAAATAAGCCTAAACAAAATTTGTTTTGACTCATTTTTTATTTTTTATGAAATTTTTTAATTTTTTAACATAATTTTTAATTTTTCTAAACCATCTCATCGAGAATAACTAATAATTAATAAAAAGTTCAGTCTGATAAAAAATAAGTCTGATTTATTTTTTATAACATGTAATATGTAGTGCAATCTAATTAGGCAAAAAGTAAGTCTGATTAGGCAAAACTAATCAAATTTGGAGAATTACACGCAGAAGCAAATAATATGTTACATGCTATATTCATGTTTTTCGTGTGTAAAAGTCAAATATTATATATATATATATATATATATATATGTAATTAGATTTTTTTCAGACTTATTATTATTTTTTATTAACTATTAGTTATTCTCGACGAGATATTTAAAAAAAATTATGTGAAAATATTTTTAGAAATTCATAAAAGATGGAAAATAAGTCAGAACAAATTCTGTTTATGTTTTTTTTTTGTCTCTAATAACTTTTTTTAACTTTTAGACAAAACAATATACTTTTAAAGTTTTTTCGTCAAGAAGAACCAATAATCTATAAAAATAAGTACAACACTATAAATAATAATTAAATAAAAAATAACTGAATAAATACAAAAAACAAAAAAATAAGGAGAAGAATCCAAATTAATATATATATATATATATATATATATATATATATAAATAAATGGATGGGGAAGGAGGGAGAAGTGGCTGGGGGAGAGAGAATATAAGTGGATTATTAGTTCGTCTCGATGAGCGATTTTAGAAAAATTATAAATAATGTGTCAGATTTAAAAAAATTCAGAAAAAATAAAAATAATTTAAAAATATGTTATTTTTGTATTTTTTCGGCGTCTGTAGTAATTGTTTTTTTAAGATTTTAAATATAATTATGTACTTTTTATATTTCTTCTCTCAAGACGGACTAATAATATATAAAAATAGAGAGAGAAGAAAGGAGAAACGATAAATGGGCTGCGCTGCAACCTTAACATGTGAGAAATTTCTGAAATCGTAATGCTCGTCTTTTTGAAATGGACAACTAAAAAGGAACCAAGAGATGATGATTGATTGGTTGTCATATAGAAGTCTACTTTGCATCACAACTAGATCGGTTGTCCCAAATTCTCTGTTTAATTTCCTCAAAAGCCACCAGTGTGGAAGACCCAAGACTCCATGGAATAGAAAAACCAGTTGTTGTATATAGAAAAGTCTAACACTGCAGCTAAATTTGACTCCTAACAACAGCCTACTGTTCCTTTTCTTTTTC
>JABCMJ010004447.1:0-10694 GCA_014822125.1 Arbutus unedo | reverse complement strand
GGTTCTTATCTCTGAAATCGTTCAATCTTTCATACTAGCAGACTTCTGCTACTACTATGTTAAAAGGTCAGATTTTTTTTTCTTCCAGTTTTTCTTAATGATATCATATTCATGTTGAAGGGACAACCAATCCTTTCTTCAATAAATAGATTCGAAAAAGCCTCTCTCATACTGCATCTGTTTTGCAGGACTATTGCTGCAAACAGGTTCGACTCTCCAATCGCATAAAAAAAAGCGGATACTGACATTTAGTCGCTTTGTGAACTCGTCTATCCCTAAGGTGGTAGCTCTTGTATTAATGAATGATTGATAATTCAGGGAGCTAATTAGCTGGAGTAATATGGAGGAGGATTCAGAAAAGCCTGGGGTTTAGACTCTGGGAACTTAATTTGTGAAAAAGATAGAATAGAAAAATGAAGTGGGAAATGATAGGAAAGCAGTAACAAATTTGTGTCCAGAAAATGAAGGAAAAAATGAGAGTCCTAGAATCGATTTTGATTTGTTATCCTACATAGGAATCGGTTTCAACCTTCAGATGCTATCAACTCATATGGGAGTTCTAGCTTCAATTGGGCCATCTGCTAGTGGACGGTAGGATTGGTAGCTTTTAGAAATTAGTCGGGATGCACATAAGCTGGCTCAGACACTCAGAATTATAAAAAAAAAACATTCTAAATAGAAATGGGTAAGCTTATGCGAAAGAAACTTTCAGAAAACTTGCTTGAATGGCTTAACTTTGTTTTGAAATCCCTGTGCTTTTTTAGTTGAACAATCTATCAGTAGGGCTGACAAACAAGTTGAACAAAGCCGAGGTTGCACGGTTGATTGTTCAAGGTTGATTTGAAATCTTAACGAGATTCAAAATTCTGTGCTTTAATTGAGTTGAACTAGTGACATAGTAATTTCTTCAAGCCTAGTATGTAAGCTTGACGAGTTTCTAAAAAAAATGGTTAATTTTTAGTTTTTTAGATAACAAATCGATCTCGAATGAGTTTTTAAAATAGTCGAATAGAAGCCTTGAAGTCGAAGATATTGGTTGATTTATCGGCCCTATTTGTCATATTCTGCTACTGAAAGAGGCTTTAGAGAAAGGTATGGCATTTTCCAGGATAGAGGATCTTTAAGACCTATGATTTTGGTGTTAGTGATAAGAGAATGGTTCCAACCTATTACAGCTGGGAAGCACAAAAATCTGGACTGAAGCTGGATAATGGACCCTCCATAATTTGTACAACAAAACAACAACCATATTTGGTGAACCCCCCCTTCCCTCTCCGAGGCTCCACATTAAATGAAATATGCATGCATGTGTGTATGTGTGTGTGTATTCTACTTGATCAGTCTTTGTCCATTATTGTTAGATCTGCCTAATGATTTGGGATGGTTATCTTGGCTGCAATTGTTTAATAGAAACTTAAACTAGTCAAATGATTTGGGAGAGTTATAATAGCTTTAATGGTGTGTAATCTTTGGTGACTTGAATGCTAGGCTACTTTTTTTTCTGGATAATTCAGGGTATCCGAATCAGGTTTTCTGCACTTCGACTAATGTTTAGAAGACCAATTTCACCATTCATTAGCAGAGGATTCAACTAAAGTCTCCATAAATCCATACAGAATGTGTCAACAACCGTACGATGCACGTGAGAACTGTATTATTTTGAAATGCCCCACGTGTATTGGACGATTCTTGACGCATTTATTTCCAGACCTGTATATTGAGGGTGTGTGTAGACTCGTTGTTTGCCTAAAGGTTCACTTGCATGAGAAAACGATGGTACACACAGGGTATACCATATTAATATTACATATATTTTTTGTTTATGCTACGTATTATTTTGATATAGTTACGAATGTGTACCTTAGAAAAGTAAAATTATGCATCTTTATGTTTAACATACAAATTTTATGTTCAATTACGAATCTTATGGTTCATCTATTACGCATCTTTTATGATTTCATACGTAATGTATTTGTTCGGTTAATTTGTTACGACTTTTCATGACACATATTTCGTATTATTGGAGTAGTTACGACTAAGTGTGTATGGCATGCACTAAAATATTACATATTATTTTGGATAGCTACGAAAATATTTGGTGTCAGTTACGATCATTGGGGTCAAGTTTGGAGATGGTATTGCACGTGTTTATGAATTGAACGAGATCCAAGTCGGGAAAATGGTAGAATCAGCCAACGGTGCTAAAGGAATAGAGTTGAACCTTGAGAATGAGAATGTAGGGATTGTCATCTATGGTAGTGATTAAAGAAGGAGATCTTGTCAAGTATAACAGATTTATCGCGGATGTTCTTGTGGGAAAGACTATGCTAGGGCATGCGACTGACGCGTTGGGATTGCCTATTGATGGAAGGGGGCAAATTTTAGTTATAATTGTACCAGGTTTTATTACTTTGGAGGTGGGATGCACAAGTTTTGGGTGGGTAGGTAGGTGATAGGCCATACTGCCAGCCTATTGCTTATCCCCCACCTCTGTTGTTCTTTCTTCCTGGCATGGCTATGCATGCATTGCCACCTTCCCCAAACTTACCCTTTACTCTCTCTCTCTCTCTCTCTCTCTCTCTATAAATACACTTCTTCTCTTCACTTACCTCTGTGTACTAAGCCTAAAAGCAGAGGTTCCTAAATTTGCCAAGCTTCTCTCTGCTTTCTTTAAACACAAGTTTTTCATCAATGGCCACCTCTAAAGCTCTTATGGCTTCACTGGTTCTCTATCTTCTTGTTCTTGATCTCGTTCAAGCAGTTCAAACAAATCAAGTGGTAAGTCTCAATCCCTTCTGACAAAATCAAAAGAAAATATATGGCATTTTCGTAAACATATATTACTGTTCTTACATGTTTACTAAAACGATTGCAGACTAGCAGCAGTTTCACAGATGGCACTACCGGCAACCCCATGGGTATGTAAAGCTCTACTTCTCCTGCGATACTAATTTTTCTTAGGGTGGTTTTAAATATCGGCAGTTACGTTTTCTGTCACAGCAAATACCCTATTCGGAAAATCAAATATTGAGAGTAATATAGTGAAGTCAATCGCTCTCTAATTGTTTAAGCTTTTAGATGTGCTGGTAGTGTAGTAATTTAAATTAATAAGCATTTTTTTCTTAGTGATAATTATAAGAAACTTTACGCCTATTTTTGAATAGGTATCGTGACTTTTACCATTCATTATCTTTTTCTTACAAAGGAATGGCTTGAGAGACCTCGAGCGACACATCGTAATTTACACTAATCTTAGCGTACCATTAGACATACTTTAGCCACATCTTGACCCATGGTTGAAGAATGAGGCGACCAAGAAAATCCTCCCTGAACTAGAAAAATTGTCCGCAAACCTTCTCTTTCATTTTCATTACACAAAAAGCGAAGGCGATACTTAGCCCTATCAAGAATAAAGGCCCGTGCGACACCTACAAATTTATATATGCAGTCCCAAATTTATATATGGTAACCGTAGATTCAATAGTATTGGGAATACTCTTGATCACAAAAGCATTCAAAGATAGGAACACTTTCATCACTTAGATTTTTAGGGCAATAGGGCGCACCAGAAATACAATTTCAACGACCCTCAATTTAAAAACAGCCACTTGGAGTTTGTATGATAATAGTTTGTGTTTCAACAAACTAAAAGGACCACAAAATGTCAAGTCAATCGGTAACATGAGACATCTTGAATTTTAACAAGAGATTTCGTCCATGAAGTAAATCATCGTACTTTCAATCGAACTAATCCAAAGAGTATCAATCAATAGATTTCTTTTCTGAAGCGATTCATCATTCCCGAACGTCTTTTCACTACTTGTATGGTGTTTTTGGTTTTGGTTTGTTGTGTATAGATTGCGGGGGAGCTTGTGCTGGCAGGTGCATATTGTCTTCAAGGCCAAGGCTGTGCAAAAGGGCCTGCGGGGCATGCTGTGCTAGGTGCCAGTGTGTTCCTCCCGGCACCTCTGGCAATTTGGAGGCATGCCCGTGCTATGCCGCCATGACCACTCGTGGCAACCGACGTAAATGCCCTTAGAAACTTCGACTCGCCTAGGGCATGGGTGAGTATTGTGACAGCACCGTACTATTTGCAAAAAATAACGTATAATACAATATGCTGTACTGCTCGCCAAATACAATTTGTAATCTTATTTGTTTGTTGAAAAATACTAAATACGGTCTTAGGACTGTTTAATAAGATTGAAAAATATGGATGCGTATGTAAAAAACATGTAAAACTATGTAAAAATGTATTGAATTGCGTGAATCTATTATTTATTTTCGATACTCACTTGGAATGACTGTTTAGCAACACCCGTATGCTCTTTCTACACACATACATAAATGTAGAGATGTTGACATAGATGCGTTTGGAATCATTTGTTGTATTTGAGACTCTTATTGTATATTGTAAGTTCCAAGTGTATGAATCGATTCCAAACACATTTATATAAAGATATGTGCGCTTTAAGTCTGTGTGTAGACTTTTTTCTGCAATAATATGCTTGGTATTGAACCTTCGTGGTTTACGTGGGGTGACTATAGGCTGTGTTTGGCTTTCATGTCAAGTGAAATGAGCTTATGCGCAGCTAAAGTCAAAGTCAAAGTGCAATAACTAATTTCAGCTTGTCTCTTTTGTGCTGAGGATCCTCAATTAGGGTTTGGTTTTCTAGCTTGGCAAAACTTGAAAAACATAATTAAAAAAAAACATCAAAGAAACAAGAAAGGAAAGAAAAAGGATGATTTAGATAGCCAATTTGCATAGCTTTTTCCTGGAACTTCCAGTCATCTACTCACAGAATTATTGCCATTTTACACATAAACTACTCGAAATCACAGGACATTGAACAAAAAAGTTCAAACACTACTCACATATTCAATGACTAGGCCATATGTAGCATACGAATGGAATTGGCTTCTCCCCTATCAATAGTTTGCACCGTGGGATTCACCGCCCACCACGAGCCCCATTTGAATGATTCAAGTCGTTCGTTTTCTTATTTTGTCTTGATACGTGGATCCATGCATAAAATCAAGTGAACCCAGTATTACTGATTGCCTTTACTATGATTTTTTGGTATGGATTATATGCACATCGGGACCTAAAAACTGAAAGGCTCAGATCATCAAGATGAGAATCTTAGTGGGGGAAGACTGTTTGATCGGAGGGAGGCGTGTCGAATATGAATCGGTCAAAGTTCAGAGAGGCACTTCCCATTGATGAAATCTACAACCTTTGTAACTGCGTTGTCAAGTGTAGTCGTCACCACTACCAAATTTTTCAAAAACTCAATCCCAGTTGGTTTATCACCATCCACAATATCAATTATGGCTTTAACAAATATTGCAGGGACTTTTAAAAGATCTGCTACATAAGCAACAGCTGCTCCCTGCAACACATATATATACAAGAACATGCTCTTTATAATGCAAAAAGGGGCAAAACCATATATGTAGATACTGTGGGGTTGACATCTCTTCTAATTCATCGATACGAGAAGAAAATTGTTGCATGGAGGACTCAAGATCTCGACACAAGTCAAGAGGTAGATCTTGTGCCACTCCACCCAAGTGGTATTTCATCTTAGGCGACTAATGACAAAATAAATGATTGAGAAACATATATGTGCTATCAATGCAAATTGATGGGCTAAACTACCAAGTCAAGAAAATGACAACCACACAACAAGAAGAGTGGAGAGATATTTCATGCCCCTAAAAGATTCTCTGCGTACTCTCTTCACCACATATTGATGTCAGATTCGCATATATTGTGGGGAAGACAAAACAATGCGTGGTTAGGAAAACTCCCGGAACATTTCTATAGGAGTACTGAGTAATTTTGCAAAAGAGGTACTCTGAATAGTTGGATTAAGAAACAAGGGTCTTGCTAACTACTAGGTGGTGAATAATATATATATATATATATATATATATCAATACATAGTTTATGGATATCAATGAATATTCACAGATATCAATACATAATTTACGGATATCGATACACTTTTATACATTATGTAATGGGCAGGTTAGTATTTTCCAAGAAACAAAGCTGAGGTTGAGAAAAATCATGGGTCCATTAGATTCTGAGCATAAGTAGGGCGGACTTGTAGATAAACATCAATTTTAAGAGAAGAAGACACATGATTGGTAAGTTACCTCCATGTCTTTAATGGTTGCATCATTTGAAATGATTGATGCTTCATCCTGAGGTGACGTGTCTAAAGAATCTCCAGTAGACAATTTTCCAACCTGAATAATCAAGTATACATGAAATTCTGAATGATTCTTGAAGGGCCCTTCTACACATTTCAATTCCTTGTTTGGTTTCAATAAGTTTCTTGATTTCCAGAAAATAAAAGATAGACATTCGGGGGGTCCACTGAAGTCATGAAGAACAAATTAATTAGGTCAAGATACGTAACATGACCAAATCTGAAAAATAAAATGGTATACCAAACCACAGTCGAGAGGTGGATAATTGCTATCCAGGGATTTTACAGCATAGTTATTACCTTCAAGTTAAGCGTCTTCAAGAGATTTGGTGTTGAGAAAGCCTGCCTCAAACCAACTCCATATAGATCAAAAACCTGCAAGGGGGAGAAGATATAAGGGAAAACCCAAACTAAAACTCCCTTATTTGCAAAATCATTGTACATTAAAAACATGCTGAAAATTGTTTAGATTTATACAAATGGAGTCTAACTAGAGCTTTCCCGAGGATAAGCATCCTTATTAAAATCTTTAAGCCCTATGTGGCATGCATCATCTGTGAGCCATAAAATGTCACATTATCCAATCCACCCAGTTAATATATATTATAGTTTCAATTATATAACCGAATATGCAGATTTTTCCTCATATGTAAGCGTTTGGATTTCTAAATGTAAAATATCATTGTCCACTGCCAGAATTTGGCAATCTTACTTGTACAATAGGATCAGAAGACTTTGCTTCCTAGAGCCAGAAGGAACTGAATGTTGCAAAGGAATGGTGATGTTGATGTCATAGAAAACCATCAATTAGGGAACTTTTTTCAGTGATCAACAATTTGACAAATATGAAGCACAAACTAAAGACCACTTACAGGTATTGGTATCCGTCGATCATGGAAGGCAACGTCTGATGCGAGAAAAATATCACCAATACTAGCTCCCTTGGCCTGAAAAATCCAAACATCAACGTGGAACTATATATCAAATCACCGGAAATTGAAATACACACAATGTGTTTGTAGTTTCAGTTTGGTAGACAAATAAGCAGTAGTTGAAGCATGGTATCAGGAAGTTCTATAACATCTATCACACCAATCCATGGGAAGAGGTGCAAAAGACAAGTGGTCCCTTTAGCAAGGACTTTAAGTTTGTCACAGGACCATAAGTTTTCAGATGAGAGAGTTATCACTAGTAATCTTCAGAAACTTGGTGGAAAATCAAATATTTTCTCAGCATAAAACAACAAACAAAAGCAGTTAAAACAAATAAAAAAGCTCCAAGATGTACAAATCATACCATTTGTCAGCATAAGAGAATGCAGACTATAAGAAATCACACAACATAGAAAAGCTTAAGACGACTTCAATTCAAACACTGAAGGGAAGAATAAAAACAACCCTGGCCACACAGATTATACCTTAAAGCCACCAGCAGTGCCAGCATTTATGATAAGGTCTGGCTGTAGCGCTAGGACAGAAGAATAGGTCACAAGAGATGCAGATATTGTGCCTACACTATCAACACCTGAAAAAAGATTCAAGGACTCAGCACGTGCAATCCATCATGAACTAACCACCAATAGTAACAGTTTAACTCCAATCACGAGCAATCATATTTCTTAACCCGTGATCATGCTTCCAAATTGCACCTCTATATATCCATTTAAGAAAATATGAATGAAAGAGAAGGATTTGAAACTAACAGCGACCCTCTGTAATCTTTACTAGCATCTTTGGTTCTTGAACATCACTATCACCAACACACAATCTATTGACTCTAAAGCTACTTCAAGCTGCACAATACTTCAGTCTTTTATGAACCGATATATAATCAATCATGTTTTCGAACACTCATATTCAGAAAGATCATCTCAAAGAAAGGAATTTAAAATGAGGTGGATTTACATCATCAGAATCTTGACATTTTAATATTTACCAGAAAATTGTAAAATATCAGTAAACTATGTGCTTGAATTGTTGCGTTGCAGAACTAGTTAACCAGTCACTGTAATAAAATGAAGGGAATATCAATGTACGGCAGAAGCTTCTCGAAGAATGAATCATCAGATCAGTAAGCAGGCCCACTCCTAAGTTGTCTTCTATAGGTGGAACTGTTCTTTTTTGGGGGGTAAAATTAAAAACAGCTACTTAGAAGAAAAGACATCTTTGACATGATCTGAGCAACAATATATACAAACGCACGCTGAAATTTATAAGATTCGATTAGCTAGAGGGATAGTATGCTAGATAAGTGGTTTGGCCAATCAGGTGTTGCATCAGCCTACTCACAAGTCACAAGTTGCGAGCACTCATACTTGCCCAAGGGTGAGCATTTACATTTAGTTACACAAAAAGATCAATTGCAAAAAGGCATAAGAGTTAATTTTTCGTTCAAAACATATTTCACTCGACGACTAAGTATCAGCAATCCATCAAAACTGATTGTGGATAAAAAATATTAAGGCAATCGCTAAGCACATGATCATCATTTCAATGGAGTAAAACAACTAACAAACAAACAAGCATTGAAAGCAATACCCACCAAAAACTGGATCTTTTCCAGGCCAGACTATATTAATATTCAGATCCTTGTAAGTACCAAAGTGGCGAACCCAAGGCACCCCTTTTGGGAACCTGCAAAGTTGTGTTTTAACCAATCAAAACCCAAACTAAGAGACTAAGATATCCGAAACCAGCAGTGTAGCAAGTTGCATTTCAAAAAGAGAAAAAAATGAAGGAACATAGTGCCATTATCTTCCCGCTGATATGAAACCAACAAACCAGAAGGATGAATCATAGAAAACAAAACTTGGACTGTTTTAAACTTAAAAATAGATTAACTTGGTCAATCGCATTCCAATATTTGTGTTCCTATCACGCAGAGCCGTACAAAGTGCTATTGAAAAATGAGATATGAAATCAAATGAAAAGCAAAAAATGAGATAGAGCTTGATAAAGCAAGTTTCCATCATTAGTAATAGTAAAGACACTAAAACTGAGTGAAAACAATGTGTATACTAGTTCTGATCATATTCAAGATAACTCCATCTAAATTTGGTCAATCATTTGAGGGAAAGTGAGACACAGCTACAAAAAGAGTCTTGCTTCATAATTATGGTTTTTCTAGGACCATTTCCTTAATTAAACATGCACTGCTATACATTCACTATTTATGTTCCCGTCCTGCTTTTTCAGGGTTCATATCAGAAACTACAAGCAAAAGTACATTCAAATTAAGCTGCCTAAACAATTAATCCATTTTTTTACGAGATAGAGAGTAGCAGCTTGAATATTGTTGACTAAAATCATTTGAAGGCCAGAGTTATCAAACGTGCAAACACATATACAACATTTATCATAAAAAACACAAAGCTCTGCTGCACATCCATGCACGATATATGTGTATATGCATCTGCCTATTTTTCACACGAGGGAAAAAAAAACTGCAAGTATTATATTACATATCAAAGCATCGGAATATTCTGCAATAGGATAGACCACCCACACATAATCTCGACAAAAACTCCCTTTCTATATTAGTGCTAGCTTGGTAGGTATATAATTTCATATTCCATTGGTCCAGTTCCCTGACACTTTTTCTTTTAGGAAAATTTAGTTCACATCACCCAATGCCATTGAAGGGCGGAGCTACAGCCCACATGCATTCACTGGGTTCAAGTCAACCCATGGAACTTTCACAAATTTTAGTTACATACGTGGTACTTTTTTTTATAGCTCATTGCATCTGGCTCAATTTATGCGCACCTTGACTAATACCAATACAACCCGCCAGTGTCGACTGGCTGAGGCCCAATTAAGTTGGGACAAAAACTGTATGAACTGATCACATAATAGTTAATAGCACTCGAGAGATTTAACACTTAAGAGGAGATCAAACCGTGTCTCCGGCTTGATCAACAAAGTATTAATGCCCCATGTTTTGCAGCTATATATGTCATTCGACAAGTTTGAACTACTTTCACCGATGTTTCCAATAAGACATATTACAGCGTATCATACGAAACTTTATTTGACAAGGTTTTGCAGGAGCTACTCTGATGTAATGAGAAGTGAAAGAAGAAACTAACACGGGATTGAGGTCCTCCTTAAGCTGGAACTTATTCACAAGAGGAAGCGCTTCAGTCTGCATAGCTAAAAACTCACAACGAAAATCCGATAAGTAGTCGCAGAAACGACATGAAAACCAATACGAGTACGACTCTGTTTCATGTGAAACAGAGATACCAGAGAAGTAGAGAGAACATCAGAGAAGTACCGATGATGATGACGACGGTGGAAATGGAACGGTTCTCGGGCACGGAAGCCATGGATTCCTCTACAACTATTGATTCCTCTTCGGGAGGAGCACTAGCCGTAGAGTCGACGAGATATCAGTGAGAGTTGATCTCAGAATGTTGATCGCTCCAATTTCATCCAAATTGGGTGAATATGTAGAGAGAGAGAGAGGAGAGAG
>JABCMJ010004446.1:0-13318 GCA_014822125.1 Arbutus unedo | reverse complement strand
CCCCCCCCCCCCCCCCCCCCCCCCAAACTCTCTCTCATGGCGGCCCTGAGTAAAATCCCTAGGCATATTTTGGGCCAACTCTCACATCAAAGCGGTTCTGTTCCATCCTCTTCGCTCCAACGTTCCCCCTCTCTGTTCATTTCTCGTAGAGGAATCGCTTCCAAGCTTTTCGTCAAAGGTAACCGCATTCTGTCTCCGCGCGCGCGCCTTGTCGACTGAATTTGTTTTTCTTGTCTCACTACCGTTGTTCCATATGTCGTGTATGTGTTTTTGAGGTCCTTTTTATAGCTATGGGAGTCGCATATAGTGTTAGCTGACGAATTTGTATCGTATTAGCTTAATTCAATGTGCACATCTGAATCAATATTCAAGAGTGACCAGATTACCTGGACCACGCCGCAAAATCATGACTAGGAATGTTATGTCTGCCCTAGTAAAATTAAGTAAATGATTTAGGTTGATTGTACTTCATATTGTTTTTCCCTGGTAGTTAAGGTATTGTTCTCTTCCTAAGGTATGATTTCACCCCGATGCAGTCTTTTGACATTTCTACATTTTACTGAAATATTGTTTCTACCCAATGACATTAGGGTATGTTTGGTTCGATGGAATGAACATTGAATGAAATGGTAAGTCCAACAGAATACCTATTCTTATGTTTGGTTCACTAATAAATAAAGGAATGCTCATTAAACGTAGAATCGTCATTCACCTAAATAAAGTAATGGTAATTCCATAGGAAAAATAAGGAATTGTGATTCCATTCCTTTCTAATTGTTGATGACACACCAAAAGTATCTTTCACACCAAATTCTCTAGTTCACACCAATATTATTACTTCCACGTGGAAATTCACTTATCTCAAACCGAAATTATTACTTCCACATCAATATTCACTAATGCAACACCAAAATTCTAATTCCACACTAGAATTCACTGGTGTCACACCAAATTTACTACTCTAGCACCAAAATTTACTTTTGCCATACTAATACATCCTATAAAAAAAATTAGTATATTGAAGCTAAAATAGAAATCAGAATGGTTAGTCCTAAGTACAACCAAACATGACAATGGGAATGGATATTCCAATCTCATTCCATTCCAACCCTAATTCAATTCATATATTCATTCCATTCAGGTGAACCAAACGCACCCTAAAGTTCAGGGATGGAATGAGACTTTACTTTTCTACCTATTTCTTTTCTCCCTTAGGTACCAATTGTGCTAGTTTGTACTTTTTGAGGAATTAAGCAACTTTTAAGTGAAGTCGGTCATGGAAACAGCTGCAAAAAACGACTTTCATGGTGTTCATTTTTCTGTTTTTGGAAGTTTGTCTTAATTCTTGTTCCTTTTTGCCCGCAATGGGTTTTGTTCAGAAATTGAGGTAATTTGAATATGACTAGAAGTAGCCAAATTAGTAAAGCTGGAACAAGTGCTAGACTATTAGTGCTTCATAGAAAGCAGAAGCTGGGAGATTTTCTTCTGTTGGTGATTCTTCTTCTTCTTTCTTTCCTTTTCTACTAAAAATGTGTGGGGGTGGGGCTTCAATTTAAAATCATGAATGGATTGATCAGTGAAAAAGAAGTGCCCCCAACATTACTTACAAATTATGATTTATTTTCGCCCTTTTTTTCTCTCTAGGCGTGTCAAAAAGTTGGAGAAGATTGGAGGGTTCAAAAATTCGAAACTGGCAGTAATCACCTCTATCAGTTTGAGACTAACAAAATGTGGGTTAACGAACATAAGATGAACTTTTTTTTGGGGGGGGTAAAGAACATCAAATTGAGGAGAGATGAGATTACATCTTCCTCCAATTCAAGCATGAAATCAAAGTTTTGACGACAATAATCAACAGGGGTCACAAGCCAACTTTAGCACTATAAAATGGGATATTTTTCTTCTGAAAGTTAATTTGTACAGGGAAAAAAAGACAGACTCGACTTCTTATAATTTCTCAATGCTTATTTTGCTTCGCAAAAAGTTTCCTTAATTGTACTCAAGGTGTGTTGATGTTACAGGGCACTTGCAGACAACCATTAGAAACCATGGAAACTGCCTAGTGCCTTTTTCTTCTTCTTCTTCTGTTTTTTTCCTCTTCATCTGTTTGATGGGTTAGGATGAAGTTGGAGAGTAGAATGAAGGACTCTGGTGACAGCTTCCCTTTATGTTCATAGGCTTGCATAGGATTTTTCTTTTTCCTCTGTTATAGGTCGAGTCATCATTTTCCTTCTTCCTTTGACGTGGTGGGAGAAACATACATCCATGCTGATATACGAGTCTTTTTTTTGGGTAAATCTACGTACAGGGTTGCACTGCCCCACTTTTTGGTGCCCTTTCTACTAATTTTTTACTCTTTTTAGATTATATTGCTTGAAACTTCCGCAATGCTTTTTTGTTACTTTACCATAAAAGATAATAGACTTTCTACTGTACACTTTATTTAAGTGGAATTGGAGTTCAAAAAGAAAAGGAGTTGGAATTACACCTTTGACTTGTAAAAACACGAATAGACATGGAGAATGGCATACGTAAAGTGGAGTATGCTAGAACTAGGCAAGAAAGAAGATTCGTGACTTCCACTATGGCCAGTGCTTTGTAGGTATGAAAATTGCCCAACTATTTTTCTTTGGAATGATTACCAGTTTGCGAAATCCATGTATATTGTGTATAGCGAGCTTAAAGACTTAAAGGAAACTCAATAATACTTTGTTTAAATTGAAACTTGCTACCAAGAGTTCACAACACGTTTCGTGAGTCCAATTTTACTTAATTGAGCCTCCAAGGTTTCATTACTTATTCACTTTATATTGGTTTCATCAAAGATGAGCCTTAAGACTACCTTTTAGCCTTTCTTCTTGCTTATCGTAGTATTGATTGGAAAATTTATCCACAATAAAGTTTATGTTTCACTTTTCCATTGGTAATAAAGAGAAGAGTTTTGCACTATTAATCATGTTAACCTTTGAAAGAGAATTGAATTCGGCAATGAGTATTCATGACTCATTCGTACTCTCTATGGTCTCAAACAGTCTCCTTGAGCTTGGTATGAGCGGGTCCACTCTGCTTCTCTGCAAATTGGTTTCCAACCTAGTATGCATAATTCTAGTCTTGTTATTCGTCGCTCTTCTACAGGGTTAGTCTTTTTCCTGTTATATGTCGGTGACATGATTATCACGAGTTTTGATTTTGCTACCGTTAGTGATGTCAAATCACATCTCTTTCGTGAGTTTGAGATGAAAGATTGAGGTCCTATTCATTATTTTCTAGGTATCGAGGTCGCTTCATCTCCGAAGGGTTATCTCTTATCCCAGACCAAATATGCAACTGATTCTATCGTGTCAATCTCATTGATGACAAGTTGTTGACACTTCTATCAAATTGCATGCGAATTTTTCTGCTTCGGATGGTGTTATCCTTGAACATTCTACTGAATATCGAGAGTTAGTTGGCTGCTTGGTGTACGTTATTGTGACTCGTCCTCAAATTGCTTATGCCATTCATATTGTCAACCTGTTTGTGTCTACCCCCTCGTACCCATTGGGTTGCATTGCTACGTATCTTGTGATATGTTCAGCGTACTATCTACTAGTGTTTGTTGCTTTCTTCTACTTCGAGTTTGACTCTTCGAGCATATTCTGACGCTGATTGGGCCGGTGACATCACTGATCAGAAATCTACCTCTGGCTTTTGTGTTTTTCTTGACGATTCTTTCTTCTCCGGAAAAAGCAATAAATAGTTTGTTATTGTTCGCTCCATTGCTGAAGTTGAATATCGGGTTGTCTCAAGCGACTGCAAAAATTGTTTGGCTCCATTGGCTTTTATTTGATATGGGTGTTTTCCTCGACTCTCCTACACTTCTTTACTCTGACAACAAGAGTGCCATGCAGATTGCCCATTTTTCCTGAGCGTACAAAGCATATTGAGATTGACTGCCATTTTATTTGTCAACATTTCCAGTCTGGCACCATTGATCTTCCTTATGTTTCGTCCTCGTTTTAGTTGGCTGATTTCTTTGCTAAGACTCATACGACTGCTCGACTTGTTTCCTATTTGACAAACTCACGATGCTTTCTACCCTTGCATCCTGAGTTTGAGGGGTGGGGGTTGTGTCTGTGTGTGTTGTGAACGTACCATAACATTATTTATTGTTTATTTATCTTATTAGGGTTAACAGGGTTAGCCTATATAAACCGTGTTAGCCTTGTCCGTTATTATTCAATCAGAATGGAATAGAATCTCTTTTCTTTTTGCATCTATCAATACCGACATCTTTGGCAACCTCATCATCTCTGTAAAAGAATATAGGGTTCCAATAATGCCCAGCTACATGCATTTGATGATGCAATCGAACTTTTCCTTAAAATCCCGACCTTTAAAATAATTTAAAAGAGCTTTAAGGTCGTTCTAAATCTGCTCATGTATTAGGTTTTAAACAAATATGTAATTAATCATGTGCATAATCAGGTCATAAATTACCAAATGAGGGACTAAAGTCAATATCGAACTCCCGTTGATTTTTCTAGCAACTATCGACTGAGGATTGGCATAATTTGACTCAAAGTACAAGATTTTGATTGTTGCGGTTGATAATAGAGGGACCAAGTGTGGAGCGGAGTTGTATAATTCTAACATTCATATATTTTAGTTTGATGTCAGATATATATGGACTTATTCGGATCAATTATACACCTTTTAAACATGATGCATTCGTGTCTGGCAACAATTGGTGAGGATGTTTTTAAAGTATTGGAACCAAATGGCTGGGCTTCACCTTGTCACTGTAGTTTCTTCAAAGAAGGCCACGTATAACTCTCTACTAAGAGAGATTTAACACAAGAATGGGCTTCATGTTCCATCATGGGTGAGCAATGTCGGTGGCGTATACTGAAGGGGTTATACCGACCTTTTGATATAAAAACAAAGAGTTGCCACGTTTTGATGGATCTCTGACATTTGAGTATACATCAATTTGTGAACACCTTATGGTGATTGATGGAACATTTGTGAGCATTATGAATATGAAGATACTATTGGCTTGCATCTTTACATAGACCACCTCTTTCCTACAGATTGTAGGCACAATCAAACATGTAGAATGCTGGCATATCTTGTCCGAGTTTAGAGGTTACCTGACCAGTTTGGTCGCTGCACCTCGACAACCGCATCTACCTGCACTCCATGCAAATGTTAGCGTAAACAGTCAAATTAAGTTCTATGACATTTTTTCCATTAGCATCTTTTAAGCAAGGAAAATTATTTCATTTGCAGGATTTGAATTTTTGTTGTACCAGTATGAATTTTTAAACCAGATATGTTGAGGAGTCCAAGTCATATGTCTTTTCTTGATCACATGAATTGTGCTATCCATTGAGACGTCTCTCGTGTCTAAAACAAAAAATCTTGAATTTTAATGTGCAGTGCATCTTTTTTTTTTTTTGACTTGGATAAAGGATATATTCCTTTTTTGAATCTTTTCTCATCATCATTTGTTATTTTTTACTCTGTTTCAGGAATGTCTTTTTACACTACAGAGAAGGGATTATTAGAAGCATTTTCCAAGTATGGCCAAGTTGTTGAAGGTGCCACCTGTATATTTTGAACCATTGAGTGAACTTTATCTCCATTACCTTGTGAATCTGTGACATGTAATGAATCTGTGACCCTTTTCCTTTTGTCAGCTAAAGTTGTAATGGATAGAGTATCAGACAGGTCAAAAGGCTTCGGTTTTGTGACCTTCGCATCAGAAGATGAAGCTGACAAAGCCAAAACGGAAATGGATGGAAAGGTTGCTTTTTTAACTTTCTTTCCTTCACAGTTAAAACATAGGCTTTGTTTGGATCATGGAAATTTCGGGAGGGGTTAATGTACAGAAATGCTAAGGCAAAAGAAAAGATACAAAGATAGTGGAGTGAAGAAACTACATCTATTGTTTTGTTTCCTCATAATTTTCTTTTAGCTTGTTAAGTTACTCCACAAATTCATGATCAAAACACAGCCCTGGTTCAATCAGTAATAGGTTACGGTTGCTGGCAGGCACTTGATGGACGTGTTCTTTTTGTGGACTACGCGAAGCCTCAAAGATATCATGATGGTGGGATGCCAATAGCAAGAGGCCCTCCGGAGCCAACCTAAAACATTTAATTACTCATGAAGATATCATTCTACTCAACTGATACGAGCAGAAGGTATCAAATACCAGTTTTTAAATCTTGTTACCATTTTGTTCTGTTAGTTGCATTTTCATTCTCGTTTTTGCAAATGCTCATAGCTGAGTTGTGGTGTTTTGAGATGCGTGCCACTGAAATATAGCATGATAAGCTTGTGTAAATATGGTAAGCTCTTGGGCACTTTGGCTATCACAGAAAAGTTCTATGGCTTATGTTTTTATTGTCTTAGTTATCAGTAAAAAACTGAAAAGGGGTGTGTATTCGCTGGATTCAAGAGTTTGCCTTTGCGTAACTTATTATTGTCCGCCGGTAGTGAAACAATGACTAGCAGATACTTCCTAATTTATCAAAGTATACTTCATTATCTCAGAAATTTGAAGAATGAAATTATATAGTTTACTTCACAGGCTCTTCAACTATTAATGTTATATTATTATTTTTCTGTGTGTGTTTTGCTATTTTAATTGTGTACTTTAATAGATTTTTCAAGTACCAAATTACGTAGAATTGATATTTGAAGAATCCTACCCTTTCTTCCAAAACTGAAGGGTGAGAAGAGTGAGATAATGTTTGATGTATCTATGGGAGCATAAAAAAGTATCTAAATCTTCAATCCATAGAAATTCGTTGATATTATTATGATTATTATTCCTCGCAGGATATGGTTGCCCTGACATTTCTGTCCGACCCTTATCTCTGCCCAACTCTTTATTGAAGCAATACTTCGGATGGTGATAAGAAAACACACACATATAGTCTCTATCTAATAAATGATTTTTTATTTGGTTACTGTGTAGACTTTTATTTTCTAATCAAATTTTGATGATTCAAACTGTTCAACATGTTTAAAATATATTTTTAAGAGTACTCGCAAGAAATTGGTTCAAAACAACATCGAGAAAGGCTTGATCTAAACAGTTTTTGATAAGTGCTGACATGAACAATTTTATGAAAAATTGAATGAATCAAGTCTTTTCGAATAATATTTTGAGTTGATTTCACACGTTAACTTTTAAAAATATGTTTTAAATACATTGAACGATTCAAATCATCAAAATTTGATTAGGAAAGGAGAAATTTGCACCGTAAAAAAATAAGAATTCTCTTATTAAAAACATATATATATATATATATATATATTGCTGATGATGCATGTGTATAAACTCGGAGCATGTGTGTCAGCGTGGAAGTTACATTTCCAACCAATCCTTTGATCTCTCGGGAAAATAAACTTATTTCAAAGTTATTGATTTCGTACTCTACCGTTTTCGTAATAATGTCGGCTTACTCTTGTACCATTTTGGCTATCACACCGGGTTCTATTAGGTTGTGCAATTTCTTTTGTTAAATTTTCAATGTGATTTTTTTGAGTAGTCACGTATAAATTGAGGTTAAAATCATTTTCTTTTACATTTTGTGATTTATGTTCAAGTTGTGAGATTTTATTTTATATATTAAATATAATTTTTTATTAAAAAATATTATTTAAGAAACGTATATTACTTTTTGACTATAAATTTGAAACTGTACGTCAAAACATATTAATATGTACCATATGAGTAAAAAAAAATATACTTAATTGATAACTTCGTTTTATTCATGCAATTGTGCAAAGTTCATCAAATCCGTTGCTCTCTGCAACAGTCGAAGGGGAGAGAGAGAGAGGGGTGGGAATTGAAAGATCATCCATCAGTTATGATGATGCTTTTAATGTATTTTCCGATATTCTGTTGTTTTTTTATCTGCATTATTCATGTTTTCAATGATGATGATAGGATTCAAAATACTTTATTCCTCCATACGTCAGAATTTAAAGCCCATGACTTTTGTTGCAATGTTAAATCATTGTTTTTAGTAGGGGTGGAACGGTAAATTGGAAAACTGAACCTATCGAAAAAAATTGATCGAAAAAGTTCGGTTCGGTCAGTCTTAAATATACAATGTTCGGTTTTAATTTTTATGTAATGATTTTTTCGATTTTTGATTTGGTTTCGATTTTTGAATTTTTTACTTTACACCAACCGAACTGAACCGATATACATTATTAATAATATACAGAGAAAATATTTTATAATTTTTCATTAATTTGAACCCTTAATTTTAGTTCTTGATAAATTTCGGCCAAATGATAAATTGTGCCCAATATTCCAATTTCAAAAATTATAGACTTAATCTTGAACTCGATAACTCAATTTGTTGTTATGTTTTTTTTATTGTGGCCCAATTAGGTCTATTTCAGTCAACTAAAAAAATTTCAAAAAACTGAAAAATCCGAACCAAAATCAACATATATTCGGTCGGGGTCGGTTTGTATTATTTTCACTCTAAACTGATTAATTTTGGGTTTGTGTACTCTAAAATCTATCGAAACCGAATTCATGACACTCCTAATTTTTAGTGTAATCTCACAACTAGACCATTCAGGTGTACCCTATACAGCATATACTGTATTTTTTTTGTTTTGCTTCTTTTTATTCAAATTATGTATTATTTTAATGTAATTACGAATAAATGTCTACTGTAAGAAATTGAAGCTCTTTATACTTATGATTAAGTCACAAATTTTATGGGATTTATGACTTATGCGTGATGTATTTTTTATGATTTAAATTGCTACCTATGTTTTTATTCATTTGTTATAAGTTTTATAATATTGCTTAGTGTAGATACGAATAAGTATACACTTAATGTTCTCATCATTTTAGCAAGTTAATAAATATTTGGTACAAACGTTTTTAATGATTCTCATATTTTGAAAATTCAAGTGGAGTATGGCAGGATACTCTTAATGAGAATTCACCTATATGAGTGTGAAGAGGTTGCTTCTATGAGAAAGATAATACTTAATTCTCTAAAGTGCTCATGAAATTAGGAATTGCCGAAGGCCAAAATGGGCAAAACCGTAAGAACTAACTATGTTTAGAAAGATCTTATGTGAATTTTATTGTCTTGGTTTACACATACAGTTGAACAGTTCAAGACATCATATTCACTGATTTGTTAGTAAATCCAATAATTTTTCAGAAGGGAATGTTCAAAGCCGAAAGTCACTTATCCTATGCAGGAGATTTATATTTGTACTTTCTCTACCGTCTGCATTATTTTTTACATTGTTTATCCAATTTATTTTTATTCATGTGGGAGATTGTTGGAAAAATAATTTTAGAACATATATTTAGTTTGTTCAAAATATTAAAGAGTGAATAAAAAATTGACTCCAATTAATTTACATGTAATATTAGTTGAAGAAATTCAAATATAATTTATTTTATTTACACATAAAATAAGGAAAATTTATTTTATGGTCCCATCTATAAATGTTTGTTAGTTTTTCATCTTATGCACTTTTGAACATTATGTTTTGGTCCCATTTTTTAAAAAATATCTAACTTACTTTGATTTTCAAATTAAACAACTTCAGCACTAAATCCCTAATAAAATTGATGAACTTAGTGCATTTTATATCAGTTCGTCCCTCCTACTGAATACTAAATTTACCATATTTTGCCTTTTCGGATAGATTTTCCTTGAACTATCAAGTTTCTTTCTATAGCATTCAGTTTTGATATTCCAGATAGGTTTACCTGTTCGGTTATCATGGTATACATCATGGTAAATTTGCAAATTATAGTAAATTTTTATAACTCTAAAAAAATTTAATCTTTAGCGATGATCAATTTGCAAATCATGATAAATTTCATGTGCAATAAATAGATATTATGGTAAATAATCTGGGTTCTATTAACCCTTACAGCTTAGGTTTTCATTTCATTCATTTTTTGAAATTATGTTTTCATCCAATTTTTGCATGGTTTGACATTTTTACTGTTACTTTTGAGTGTTAATTTACTCTCTTATCCTTTTTTAAGTTAGAACATATAATTCTTAATTTGGTAAGTTTAAATCGTAACACTAAATTAGGTTTCAAATATGGAATCAAGTATGATAATTATTTTTTAGTAAATATTGAGAATATTGGACGAAATTTTAAATTACCGGAATGGTACTTTGCTAATGGTAAGTTTTGATGCTATAGATTTATTTGGAATCTTGAGATTAAATCATCGGAATATTAGTAATTCACTGGATTATTGATCATATCTTTAGATTTTTTGCATAAAATCACATAAATATTTTGTTCTTATATTACTCATCATGTATCACATAGACCCACCACTTTTATGTTTTTGTTCATAAAAATCGAGTGTTGCTGGTTAGAAGGAAGATTTCATTGTCAAATCTAGAATATTATTTGGAGACATGTGTTATAGTATTTTGAATTGATTTTTCATCTATTCTTGAGTCTTCATATGAGAGAGTACATAAACATTATTTGGTTCGTTAGACCTATCGATTGGAGTGCTACAACTTTGGTATTTCAATCATTTTATCCTAAGAGACAAGCACCTATTCAAATCGTGAGTACCGTAGCAAAAGCGAAATTTGTCTTAGGACATAATGTCTAACATTAGACTTGATCTTTTTCATGCGATTTTCAGATTCTATCTTTTCATGATTTCGTTATCTTTGATTTAGTTATTTATGTCACGATAATATAAAAAGTACACGTAATTTTTTCTAACACAAATTACAAATTATGTAAGTGAAGTTCTTTCTTCTTCGAAGAATACCGTATTTGAATGTTCATATTGGTTCAAACCAATTGAATGCAAAAGAGTTTCTTTAAAACCATATATTGACCCAGTAATTAGTTCTAAGGATTAGTGCAAGTATTTATTCAGGACTTTTTCATCCCAAGAATTAATATTAAGTAATTGTTATTGCTTACGGGTACTGTTTAAATTTGACTTATTTATTTTTCATCAGTTTAATCGGTCTTCAACTCAAATAGCTAGGTTTTATTTTTCTTTTGCCATCTTAAATTGTTGACTTTTAATAGCTTATAATTGTACAAGTAAGCTTATTTTGGGCAATTAATAGTTTAACAAAATAGTTTATAATTGTTGTTTTAATAGTTTGTAGTCTGTCTTTGAACTCAAATAGCTTTGTTTTGAGGCTTAATTACTCGAACACACCCCAAACTATCACCCAAAATCACTTTCACCTCCTCGAAAAAAATTCGCATCACTAACACTCCCTAAAGTACTTTGGTATGCCACTTTGACCCCTTTAGTTAGTCTATCTTAAGATTTGTGAACGGGAAAGTGGTTCTGGAAGAAAAAAGTACAAAGATAAGTCTAAAATGCCCTTGAAGAATCCTTAAACCAACATTCATTGGTTTCTTGTGATTTTGTTGCCTCTTTGGCCATGTCGGCTCTTGTCCGGAGCTTCGGCGATTAACCCATCATTGGCACAATCCATGTGATGTAGATTTCCATTTTTACTGTTGAGAATCCAATCAAAGTGTAGACGAGGGGTTGCACCGTGCCAAAATATGTCAAAAACTTCATAGTGTAATTTAATCGAACACATGATGTGCATCTCATTAAATCCCTCTTTATATACCATATTCACAACTCGACACAACTAAAAATTCCTTCAAATGCTCTGTTCCTTGCTTCCGATCAAACGAACAAAACATAAACTGAAAATAAATTTTGTTTCTCCTTTTTGATGGGTTCAAAATACTGAAGTGCAGTTCAATTTAAAAACAACAAATATACTGTTTTAAGTAATTCAAAATGGATGTTTTCCACTTCCAATCGACTCGGAAACGCATACAATTGGACGCAAAGCTCACCATTAGGGGGAACTGTACATTTAGCACTCTCTAAAGCACAAGCACAAACACAATTTGCTCGAACTAAAAAGAGAAGTAAGGGGTACTACACCTTTGTTTTGGCGTGATTTTGCAGATGAGTTGGGATTAAGGTGGTGCGGGATTCTTGTAGACAAGGGCAATTAGATGATGATACATAGAGGTGGGGAGATGAAGATGATGACAAAGAAGAAGATGCCCAATACAGATTTGCAATTAGAGCAACTCTGAGAAGGCCGACACATATCAACCCAAACTTGGTTGATTTATGCTCTTCGATTGTTGCCCTTGCCATCTCAATGATCTCATTGGGTCTCCAAAAATGTAATTTGTATGTGTGAGTTTGGATGTGTGTATATGGGTGGGGAGAAAAGGAGGAGGGGGGAGAGGGGAAGTAGAGGGACAATTTTGTCTTTTTAATATTTTGGTTCACGGAGTTACAGGGGTCAAGTACTAAAGTACTTTAGGGAGTGTTAGTGATACAAATTTTTTTTGGGGGGGGTGAAAATAATTTTGAGTGTTAGTTCAGGAAATGTCTGAGTAATTAAGCCTTGTTTTAACCATCGATTGATTAGTTTATTGGAATGAATTAAGAGGCTTATAAATCTAAGATCTATTCAAATTAAGCTTTTATTAAAATTGAGAGTCAATCTTGAATAAACTTTTAAATTTTTAAATGAACTTCTAAATTTTTAATGTTATGTTTAACCCCATATTGAAAAGGTAAGCGTGTGCTTTGGGTTAAATTGTCTTTTTTGGCTACTTATTTTTTAATTTTTATTAGATTCGCATTAAATTTATTATATTTGTCTTGACAAAAATTTAAAAAGTATGAGACAATAACTAAAAGTCTAGAAAGTTAATTAAAGATAGAAATTTTTAAAAAATTATTTTTTTAACCATGTTTTTGGGGTCATACTATCTTAATATTTTTAAACATTGGTCTATATTTTATATTTTGGGTAAAATGAACGAACCTCTCTTGAAATTTTCGACAAATGCAAAAACCCCCTTGAGATATTGAAAAATACAATCACCTTTTCTTTTTTTGAAAGTATTATACTATTATCCTTCTGTCATTAACTTTTTATTAATAATAAAAGACTAAAATATTCTTCTTAAATCTTATCACTTTTTTAATATATTTAATTTATTTATTTATGTATTAAAATATATATTCTATAATTATATATATAAACGTATACAGTGCAGAACAATGATTAAAAATGTTCTAATTTATCTTAAAGAGTAATGCTAAAAAGTGGAAACACAGATTAGATATATTCGTGAAATTCTAAATAATTTATTTATATGTAACTAACGATTTTAAATATATTTATATTTAAATGTGTTATGTTCCCAGACTTTTTCTATTTTTAAAACAGTAATAGTTGTAAAAGTCAATCGCCGTTGCCTTTGTCTCAGTTTT
>JABCMJ010004438.1:0-12941 GCA_014822125.1 Arbutus unedo | reverse complement strand
GAAAGATGATGAGAATCAAATAGAGTTGCAACAATTGACAGTGTCACCACTATCAGTACAAATCGAAATGGAGGACTTACCCAAAAGTTTGTCCCTCCAAAATTCTCAATCTACAATGGACAAACGGATCCAATGACTCACATCAAAGAATTCGTGAATTCCATGATGATATATGTGGGCCATGACAGCCTGTACTGCAAGGTTTTTTCCTTGAGTTTGGGGGAAACAGCCCTAAATTGGTTCAAAGCCCTCCCCCCGAGGTCAATTACTAACTGGAGGCAATTGACAGACCAATTTCTCAAGCGTTTCGTGGCTAACCAAGCGCAGAAGAAGTACGTGAATACCCTCCTAGCTCTAAGGAAAGGATCCGATGAGGATCTCAAGCAATATGCAAGTAGGTACTGGGCAACCTACAATGAGATCAGGGACCATAGACCCTCCCAGCGCCATTGCAGATCTCATGGGAAGGGTAGAGAAGTATGCAAAGTTCGAAGATGAGATCCGACGAGATACGAATCAGCCCGCAAGCAAGGTACATAGGAGCACTACAATAGAGCCAACAATGAAGAGACCAAGAACCGAAGTGGCCAAAGTGGCGCAAGTAGTAAAGGAACGTAAGTCACCTAGTCTCCAGGCATATAGAGCGATACGCACAGTTTTCAACACTCTCATCTTTAAGCTAATTTGGCCATTGAAAAATGAGCCTTTTCGGAAATGGCCGGCAGCTTCAGGGGGAGAACCTGTGAAGCACGACCCGAATAGAGATTGGTGTAGTTATCACCGAAATAATGGCCATATCACCGAAAAATGCAAGGTGTTTAAATGGTTCCTAGAGGAACTAGTTGAAGCCAGACATCTTAGACAGTTTGTGGCCGATCAAGGGCAACTAAAAGTTGAGCCTGAACCCATGGAAATAGAATCTTCTGAGGAAGAGGCAATGGTAACAGGAACCATCCATGTCATACATGCTGCAACATCAGTTCTGGACAAAAAGGAAGTTCGACTCCAACGACGCCGCGATGGGCATGAACATCATGTTTAACATCTCGGGCAAAAAAGGAAAGAACCCGAGAGAAAAATAGACACAGTGATATCCTTTTCGGACAAGGATATAGAGGGGGTAACCTATCCCCATAATGATGCATTAGTAATCACGCTGCTACTCGGCACAATCAACAAGGAGAGAATCCTAGTTGACCAAGGCAACTAGATGGAAATTCTATATTATGATGCTTTCAAGAAGCTCAAACGTGATAAAGCCGATCTGCAGAAAGCCGATGTCCCACTCATAGGTTTCAGCGCCGAAGCAGTCTGGCCTTTGGGATCCATTACTATTCCTACGCGGGCGGGAAGGGTCACCCTAGACATAGACTTCTTAGTTGTGGATATACCATCGGCTTACAATGCAATCGTAGGAAGAACTTGGCTCCATAGGATGAGTGATATCCCTTCCACATATCACCATATGCTAAAATTCCCTAGAGAGAAGGAGATCGAATGTGTTCGCAGAAATCAGACGACAGCGAGGAGTTGTTATGTCACTTCCATAAGACACAAACCCAAAGTCGAACACGTGAAATCTATAGAGGTCTCAGATTGGTCAACGATAGAGGATATCGGGCATAATCCAGCCGATCGGGTAGTAAAAAAACTCAAGCAAATATCGACGCATGAGACAAATCCAGAAAGGTATTTTCTCACCGGGGAGGAGTTATCTGAGCAATACGAGAAAATCCTGGTGCAGGTTCTTAAGGAACACATCGACGTATTTGCCTAGACACCGCAGGAGATGCGTAGAGTGAGCCTGGATATTGTCTGCCATCATCTGAATGTGGATCCTATCCACAAGCCAGTAATGCAAAACGTAGAAGGTTGGCAGTTCAACATGCTGACGCCGTAATAGAAGAAGTAGATCAGTTAATAGAAGTTGGGGCCATCAGAGAGGTTTATTACCCTGAGTGGTTGTCAAACACTGTGGTGGTCAAGAAGAAAAACGGAAAATGGAGGGTATGCGTGGACTTCACCAATCTAAACAAAGCATGTCCCAAGGATAGCTTCTTACTGCCGAAGATAGATCAGCTCGTGGATGTCATTGCTGGATATCGGCGCATGAGCTTCTTGGATGCATACCGAGGATATCATCAGATTGCCATGTACGAGTCAGATCAAGAAAAGACATCATTCATAACTCCACGGGATTTGTTCTGCTACAATGTAATGCCGTTCGGTTTAAGGAATGCAGGAGCTACATATCAGAGGTTGGCCACCCTTATGTTTAGGGAATTGCTTTGGAAGAACATGGAGGTATATATTGACGACATGGTTGTCAAATCGAAGGAAGCAGAGACCCATATCGCCGATCTCTGCGAAACCTTCAAAGTACTCAGACAGTTCAAACTCAAGTTGAACGCCTCCACGTGTGTGTTCGAGGTTAGCTCTGGAAAATTTCTCGGGCATCTGGTTACGAGAAGGGGAATAGAGGCCAACCCCGATCAAATCGTGGCTCTATAGAACTTACGAAATCCCTAGACTGTGAAAGAGGTGCAGAGGTTGACAGGGATGGTTGTAGCTCTTAACAGATTCATCAGTAGATCATCCGACCAGTGTCGGCCATTTTTTCAATTACTGAGAAAACAGTCTAAGTATTCTTGGGGAGAAGAATGTGAGACAGCCTTCCATGAAATCAAGACTTACCTAGCGAATCCACCATTGATCATCACACCCGAGAAGGGAGATATACTTACACTATGTCTTGCCATGTCCGAGCACGCGGTGAGTGTTGTACTATTGAAAAGCAAATATGGAGAACAGACACCCATTTATTATGCGAGCAAGACATTGCTCGATTCTAAAACAAGGTACCTTCCCTTAGAGAAACTGATCTTATCCCTTATAGTAGCCTCTAGAAAACTATAGCGCTATTTTCTAGCCCACATGATCGAGATACCAACTAAACATCCCCTTAGCACTGTCTTGAGAAGAGCAGAGCTATCGGGTAGGGTGGCAACCTGGTCTGTGGAGCTCCGGGAATACGATATCAGGTTCCTTCCAAGATCAGTGATAAAGGGTCAGGTCTTAGCCAACTTTGTTACAGAATTCTCACACGAACAGACATAAGCAGTGTCGGCGATCTCAATAACACGCATGACCGAACAAGGAACACAGGGAGAAATCGCGGCCGATCGAATACCCTACTGGAGGTTATACGTCGATGGATCCTCATGTTCAAAAGGATCTAGAGTCGGCATCATAATCGAAGAGCCAAACGGATGTTACTTTTAGCAATCTATTCGATTGAACTTCAGTGCCTCAAATAACGTCGCCGAATACAAGGCGCTAATCCATGGACTCAAATGTGCATACAATATGGGGACAACCTACGTGGCAGTCCACTGTGACTCTCAGCTTGTCCTCAATCAACTCAACGGCGATTATGCCACCCGAGATGAGAAGATGATAACTTACGCGGCTAAGGCAAGAATAGAATTATCAAAGTTAAAAAAGGTCGAAATGACCCACATCAGTTCTACGCAGAACGAGCACGCGGATGCCCTAGCATGTTTGGCCTCAGCCATTCCAAGAGATCAACACAGAACCATATATGTGGATGCCATCGAATGCCTGAGCATCGATATTCTAGTTGCCGAGAAAGCCATGGAGATCGATCTCGGCCCCAGTTGGATAGATCCAATCATCTCTTACCTCACTGGAGGAACAGTTTTTGAGGACAAAAAAGAAGCTCACAAGCTATGAATCAAGGCAATACGCTTTTGGCTCTCACCCAAACAAGAACTCTACAGGAAATCCTACACTAGTCCCTACCTGAAGTGTGTACACCCGAAACTGGTGCAAAAGTTCCTATACGAAATTCATGAAGGCACCTGTGGAGGCCATAATGGTGGTAGGTCCATCGCCTACCGAGCCATATCTCAAGGATATTGGTGGCCATATATGAAGGAGGATGCAAAGAAATACGTACAAGCTTGCGAAAAGTGTCAAAAGTTTGTCCCGATCACCCACCAGCCTACTGCCGACCTAGCACAGCTCACAAGTCCTTGGCCCTTTGCTCAGTGGGGATTGGACATCGTTGGTCCACTTCCTAAAGCAACCGGAGAAAGGAAGCATCTCATGGTCGACACTGATTATTTTACTAAGTGGATAGAAGCTGATCCCTTAGCCAAAATCACTGAAAGGAACGTTGAGCGTTTCGTTTGGCAGAACATCATCACCAGATTCGGCATCCCGTATGCAATCATCTCCGATAACGGAACGCAGTTTCAGGATAAGTTCAAGGCCTTTTGCTTACAATATCAGATCCGCAACAACTATGCCTCAGTGGCATATCCTCAATGCAACGGGCAGGCAGAAGCATCAAACAAAACGATACTAGGAGGTATCAACAAACGGCTAGAGAAAGCCAAAGGTAGGTGGGTCAAAGAGCTACCACTGGTCTTGTGGGCATACAGGACCACGCCTAGGCGATCTACGGGAGTCACCCCGTATTCACTTGCATATGGCACCGAGGCAGTCATTCCACTTGAAATTGGTCTCCCAACCATTCGCAGCGAACTGATGGAGCAAGGAGGAAACGATCAGGCTCTAGCCGTAGAGCTAGATCTCGTCGAGGAGAAACGAGAACGGGCTATGATCAGATTAGCCTCCTATCAGTCTATCCTGTCCAGATCATACAACAAGAAAGTTCATCAAAGAGAATTCGAGCTCGGCGACCTGGTCGTCCGCAAAGTCATGGGAAACACGAAAGACCCAGCAGATTGCAAACTCGGCGCCAACTGGGAGGGCCCCTACAGAGTTATAGGACGTTTTGGAAAAGCTGCCTACAAACTCCAAGACCTCGACGACAAAGATATACCCCGTACTTGGAATGTCTCAAACCTCAAAAAGTTTTATCAGTAGAATTATCCTTTTCCGATCAATCCCTGGCAAGTATTCAGTAAGGCAGTAAACGTCTTAAGTGCCCTTCACTACCTCACTGGGGGGCTAGAGTTAGCATGCATTCCCGAGCATACTTGAGAACAGTATGTTTTTAAACTTAAGAACATTTTAGTTTTAGACAATCCGAACAAACCTGAGAAAGGTTTGAGATAAGTTCACAACTTGAGAAAGATTTGGACTCCCGACCATACTACAGAGGAGTATGGGCTAACTCATGTGAAACGTTTAGCCCCCGAACAAACCTGAGAAGGGTTTGAGATAACTTCAAAACTTGAGAAAAGTTTGAATTCCCAAGCATACTTGCGAAAAGTGTAGACAACCCGAACAAACCTGAGAAAGGTTTGAGATAAGTTCGCAACTTGAGAAAAGTTTAGACTCTCAACCATACTACAGAGAAGTATGGGCTAACTCATGTGAAATGTTTAGCATCCAAACAAACTGGAGAAAGGTTTGAGATAAGTTTAAAACTTGAGAAAAGTTTGAATTCCCGAGCATATTTGAGAAAAGTATGTGTTTAAACTTGCAAAAAATGTAGACAATCCGAACAAACCTGAGAAAGGTTTGAGATAAGTTAACAACTTGAGAAAGGTTTGGACTCTCGACCATTGTATAGAGGAGTATGGGCTAACTCATGTGAAATATTTAGCATCTGAACAAACTAGAGAACGGTTTGAGATAAGTTCAAAACTTGAGAAAGTTTGAATTTTCGAGCATACTTGAGAAAAGTATGTGTTTAAACTTAAGAAAAGTTAAGACAACCTGAACAAACTTGAGAAAGATTTGAGATATTGAACTTGAGAAAGGCTTGAATATCTGAGCATACTTGAGAAAAGTAGGTGTTTAAACTAAAGCAAAGTTTGGACCATTCGAACGAACTTGAGAAAGGATTGAGATAAAGTTCAATGCGTGCATAAAGTTCAACACTTGAGCAAAAACGTATGTTTGGACAATTGGACGACTTCAGAGGTTTCATAGCTACCAGATGGACAAAAAGACATAAGGAAACACAACAGTTGTATATCCATTCATATGTTGCAAAAGAACATCCACTACAAAGCAAAGAACAATGACAGTTGTATCTGTGCAACACAAAACTAAGGAACAAAAGAAAGACATCAATTAGACAATCAGACAACCTCAATTGGGCCCTCCTCAGGGTTTTTCTCAAGCTCATCGCCGATACCCCCGACCTCTTGACCACCAGCTGTCGTGTCGGCGACTCCTCCATCAAGCACTGCAGCTTCGGCATCATCCTCTCCCTCGTCAATGACTTCAGATGAGTGAGGAATTTCTTTGTATAGGGGGGAGTCCACTGGCACATTGTAGACTTTTAGTGCCACTTTTCATCCGGCGGCAAAGAAGTCCTCTTGTAAGTCAGGGATCTGGTTGTTCAGGAAATCTTCAGCAGCCTCATCCATGCGCCGCTTATATGCCCCGTTCTCCATAGCGGATATCTCCTTGGCATGTTTTGCTTTCACATCTACCATCTCAGCCAGAAGATTGGCTGTCTTCTTCTTCTCCTTGGCCAGAAGACGGTTGAAAGGTTCAGCCTTCTGAGCAATCTCAAGTGCTTTCTTCTTGTAGCCATCAGCCTCATCTTGGGCCTTAGAGAACTTCAGCTTGAAATCCCGCACCTCGGCTTCAGCAGAAGTAAGTTGTGCCTCTCTATCCTGGCTCTATCCGAGACACAGCATGGTCTTCTGAATGGCCTGCACAGACAACACAATTGATCAAATATCAGATACATCACCCGAACAATGCTCAAGTATGAATACTTACAAAGATGTTGTGTGCAATCTCGGTCCGCAGCAGGGAACGGTCATCAGATGCAGAGTAGGGCTCGACGTCCCTCGGCAACATCAGTGCCTCGACAAGCACATGAGCGATGCCTAAGTCATCGGTAGTGTCGGCCACTATAATGGGTGTCACACCGTTAACCAGCAGGGCAGGAGCCCATATGTCAGCCTTTTTTGGAGCCTTGGATTTCCCCTTCGCCTTGGAAGGACCAGCAGCGTGAGCTTTGATCAGCCTCCTCCTCTTAGAATTGGTTGGAACGTTGACGGTGTCGGTGGGAAGAGGGGAAAGGCTCTCATGAGCATCATCTTCCTCGGGCTTCCTCTTGGCCACAATCACCCCAGAGGATTTTTTAGCCTCAACAGGGGTTGCTTTTTTTTTTGCCTCGGCAGTTGCCTTGTTTTTCTGCTTTATCAGCTCCCTCAGGTTCGGCACATTCGGATTTTTTAACATGATTTCCTAGTCAATTTCTTCTTCGTCTTCCATGTTCCAATTTACTCGCGATTGGGAACCCAAATTACCCATTGATGAGGAAAAGGAAGATGAACTTGGGGCGTCTAAGACTGCTGCAACCGTAACATGGTGAGGTTCCCTTAGATATGGCAGCGGGATGCCGTCGGGGACAGAAACCTCAAGATCTTCAGCAACCACCTCGGCTACGTAAGCTTTCTCTTTGATATAGCCCCAGTAAGTCGGGTTATACTGGAGCAGAACTTCAGCCGACCTCAGTTTTACCTGTCCCTCACTGCCCTTGTAGCACAACACTTTCTTCAAATCCTCTGGATGTGTAGCGTGGATTTTCCAACCTCGGTTTGCGTTGATAGCTACAAACAAATCAAACACAGAGGCAGGAGTTTTAAAACTAAAAACTGAAATAACATGGGAAATGCATCACAGTAAAAAAATAGAGACTGACGGGGTTGCCCGAAGCTGCAAGGCACAGGAATCCGCGTATGCTCAGGCTTATCGGGTGAGAACTCCCAATTGCCAGAAACAATCAGGAAATCATCATCGTTCCGCCTATTCGAATCGATGAGATGGGTGACTATTTTCTCACAACCCCTATGCGACTTAAGATACCATTTCTCGTCCTTAATGTAAGCCGTGTCATAGTTATAGTTGATATCCCATAAACCTAAGTTTGTGTTGCACAGTTCATTCAGACGAACTGTGCCCATTATTATGCGATACGTGTTTATGGAGATCTACATAGGGTTTAGCCGATACCAAGCCAGAACACTATGAAGCAAGGGATGGAGGGGAAATCTAACTCCACCCTCAGTGACGGCCATTAAAGGGATATGGATTGAGTCCTCATCTCGAATCTCAGGATGAGTCTCAGGTCTGTTAATTTCTACAACTACATTGTCTGGAATGTTGTAGTGACAATGGAATTCTGCTATGCTCGCTGGAGTGGCAAAATGTCTACTGAAAATTTCCATGATTCAAAGAACAAATACAGGAGGAATACGCACGAAAAAGGAGGAAGAAGACAAGAGATGAATTAGACGACTTACAGAGGCACGATGAAGACGAAAGAAGCCAAGGACGGTGATGAAGAATAAGAACAAAGGAGATAAGAATACTAAGAGAGTAAGAAGGGAAAGGGCGGTAGATTCTTCACCACTGGGATTTTAAAATTAATGGTTAGAAGGTTTGTCGCCCCTGGAAATCACATTAATTACCATAGGGGCATTGAAACGACACTTCTGGCACGCGCGAGCAACGCGTCTCTCCGTAAAAGCTATCAAACGGCCACATCGCATTGAAGGCGACGGAGCACGCTTCGTACAAGACGGTTACATGTATAAGGCACATGAGCTCGAGACAGATCACTCATAAGTATGCCCTATATAGCTTCAATTACTCCACCGTTTCGGTAAAAAGCAGCTGAAACTATGGGGCAATTGATGAAGGTACAAATGTAATTGAGAAAATATATTTTTTTCCCTCAGCAAGAGATTTAGTTCGGCAACAAAATGGAGGGTACATGAGGACACACATGCCGATCACATGATGGTATGATCGACATCACGAGAGTTGTCCATACTATAGTCAGGCCGAGAAGGTCGAATATCTAGCCAGCCGATATGAGAAAGATGGTTGGGCAATCAGCCGAACTTAAATAAATAAAGGGATACTTCTTTAATGAAACTCTAATGATAGAAGATAACTGTTTGATAGAGAGTTATCTTATTAGTAGCCAATCAGAAGACATTTTACTCCAATTAGAATCCTAAGAGAATTAGGATTAAATATAAGTTTATAAATAAAGCTCCAGATCAAGAAAAAAGGTACGTTCTAACTAATCCATAATTTCGCTTGCTAATAGAGAATATTAGCTTGAGTTATTAATCATCCTGTGAGCTTTCGCCTGATTTAATCATCGGAGTGTCTTCCTGCCACAGCGGCAGAGGGCTCTTTGACGATTTATTATTTTGCAGATCACAGGTCCACCCATAGTAAAAGCATTGTTTTTGCTGGATATTGAGAATTTGACTTTCCGTCTTGATTGAGAAAATCTACCTATCTACAGGAACGATAAGTTGAAAAAGTTTGATGCGGGAGGAATTAGTTAAAGAAGTGAGAGGTATTAATTGAAAAAGTGTGATCTTTGTTTGATAGTGGTGATAGTGAGCGGTTATGTAGAACGCTTGGTGGAAAATAAGTTGTGTT
The DNA here is from genome assembly GCA_014822125.1 of Arbutus unedo. NCBI lineage: Eukaryota > Viridiplantae > Streptophyta > Magnoliopsida > Ericales > Ericaceae > Arbutus > Arbutus unedo. The sequence continues at coordinate 3,518 of JABCMJ010004438.1, read as the reverse complement.
TTTTACCCTTATAGTTATGGGACAATTAAGATAACTCAAAAGTAATTAGGAATATTTTTTGGGGGTAATATAAGAATTGAAAAATAGAGATAATGACAAAATTAAAAGACACCAAACTGATACTCTCCCTTTATATATAGAATCGGTAGATCCTGTCAATGAAAGGGAGCTAATCAAACTACATAGCTCTGTTTACCTGCCAAGTTTATCAGCTCAATTACCTTATAAATCTTCTACCGACAAACGTATCATTTTCATCATTAGCACGGTACATATTAATATCGTTATATTCTGGAGTACCGTTTCAAATTTATTACTAGAAAAGTAATATATATTTTTCACAAAAAATTATATTTGACATATAAAATAAAGCCTTATATATTTTTTAAATAATATTTATCACAAAAAATTGTATTTGACATATAAAAAAACTCTCACAACTTAAGGACAAATCACTAAATATAAAAAGAAATGATTTTACTTCACAAGGTGACTAAGTTTGAGGTTTAATTATAATTTTAGTCTCAATTTATGTGTAATTACTAAAAAAACATCAATTGAAAATTTTAAAAAAGAAAATCTTTCGATCGGTGCCTATACAGTTCAGTGTTGGTTGGATTATCCGATATTGACAGGAACAGTACGTAAGTTAGCTAGTATCGCTTTTGGTCTACATACTGCCCGATACAGGATGCATTTATAGTAGGGGACATCTATAAAATTAAGAGAAGTATTAGATATTGCATTTATAGTAGCCAGAATGAAAAATGTGAGAAGGGGGAAGAAAGTCAAAGGAAAATTTTAGAAAAAATTTATTAGTTTCCAAATCTATGTGGTTCCATTCTCAACGAGTTTCCACCGATCAAAATACTAAGTGAATGGTCTAATTATTTAATACTTCCGTAGTATCTATAATATATTGTTGCATACATAGTATTTTCGGCCCATAGATTACCACAACACATACTATTGAGTTATCTATTGTCTTCTAATAATCCAACAAGAATATGTATTGATGTGTCACTCTGTCGTTACATAATTTATTAAGAATGTCACGCAGAACTCTAAAAACAAGTAATAATTAGTGAAAGTGATGGATGCTATATGAGAAAGTGGGGCAAGGAAAAAGATCCAAAAAGTAAAAGAAAAACAAGAGTGATGAGCAGTGGAAGATTTGGTAGTGGATACAAGTAAACAAAATATGCCAAGATATTGTTGCACTTGCAAAAAGAGCTCCAAATGTGGACTTGTAGCACCCCCATACCATGAAGTACTACTTATTTATAGAGTAGGCGATCTACAATTTACCTTCTCCCCACCTCATTTTCTACCTGTTGCAAATTACCAAAACACCATTTGATCCCTACTATCACTAATAGGCTAGAGAGTTATATATAAAGGAAAATGAAATGATACATGGACCAATCCTGTGGAATTTATACATATATACTTTTTTCCATAACAAATAAAGGACTAAAGAAAATAGTGCAAATTAATTCGGTAGTCTGGTGATTGTGAACTTATTTTAATGAGATTTGATGACCGCGAGAAGATTGATGCCTATTAGACCACTAGCTTCTTCTTACTGTGCCTTAGGGTTGAGTTCATATTACGATTCAAGCTCGGCTTAATGCAAGATTTATAAATCTCCATATACTTTATTTTTTATTATCAAACGTATTTAGAATCTTCTCGGTATGTAAAGACTGTTTCTGTTTTGCCAAACAAAATACCAAGCTTTGATGAAATCTAAACATTTTATTGAAGAGAGAGAGAGAGAGAGAGAGAGAGAGAGAGAGTCCAAAAGAACGACGGCCAAAGAGTGGGACGCTCGCACTTGGAGTTGTGGGGCTTCCTTAGCAGCAAAACAAAGGAAAGAATAGTTAAGAGGGGAAAAGTAAAGGACAGTTAGTTTTAGTATAGTAGGAGGTTGCTAGCCATAGGGATGCTCATTTTGTGCAAATCTGAGCCGTTAGATGGGGTTGCCGTAGGATTCTCAGTTGAGTACACGTACTGCTATCTTGCCCTTTACCTCCTTTTTTTATCTTTGCTTCCTTGCATGGATTTCTCCTCCAAATATAGTTAAGATAGAGGAAGTAAGATGAGAGAGAGAGAGAGAGAGAGAGAGAGAGAGAGAGAGCCGCTCTCACTCTTAAATTTTTCTTCTTTGGCCTTTGTTCGTCGCCTTCATTAGCAACAAAGGCAACAGACCCATCGCTTCAAGTTTGATTTTTTCTTCGTACTCTAACTACCAAGTGCTACAAGTGAGAGAGGTGGAGAGGAAGTCACTCAACACAGATCTTGCTCTTGCCCCGAAAATCAATGAAATCTGAGATGGGTTTTCTTTCAATCGGTTCATTATCAAATAAAATTTGAGTTTCTAATCAGATTTCAGCTTTCAATCCACTCTCCTGATCTGGGTCTTCTTTAATTATCATACTTTCGCCTGCTCCTCTGTTTCATTGGCATTTGGATTTGTTCACTCCAATGGGATCAAAATTCTCCCGTCGTTCCAATCAGAGAGATGAGTTTTCTTAGGCTAATTTTCATCTGTGCGGTTGAATTTTCTCTCAATTTCAGCTTTCAATTCAGTTTCTGATCTGGGTCTGTCATATTTTTTCCTCCTCTTCTGGTTCATTAGCATTTTGGCTTGGAACAATCCTATGGTATCAGAATCTTAACTTCTTTCCAAGTTCTATCCTCAGATTTGAATTTTCTTGTGTGCAATCTTTGTTAAATTGTTTTCGTGATCAAATGGAAGCAGATCAACAGCCGATCAAACATATGTGCAAATTCTGTAACAAAAGCTTCCCATGTGGCAGATCATTGGGAGGTCACATGAGGTCACATGTGATAAACTCATCAGCTGATCAAACTAATGAAAAAAAGCTCACCAGAAAGACGCTTTCAAATCTGAAAAATGGCCTGATCGAAAGCAATGAAGACGATGGTTTTGTCCTCAGAGAGAATCCAAAGAAGACTTGTAGATTTGCTAATTCTAGTGAAGATTCTTTGCTTCATGACAAATTTTGTAAGCAATGTGGGAAAGCCTTTCACTCATGGAAAGCCTTGTTTGGTCACATGAAGTGTCACTCGGAGAAATTCTCAAATAGTTTGGAGGAGGATTCTTTGACAAGTGCTAATCAATCAGATACAGAAACCGCGGCTCTGAATCGGAAGAAGAGGTCAAGGAGAGTGACAAGGTGCATATCCACCACCGCAAATTCTTCCTTCTCTGTGGCTAATAACAACAACAATGGTTCTTCCTCTGTTTCTGAGATTGATCATCAAGAGCAAGAGGAGGTCGCTTTGTGTTTGATAATGCTTTCTAGGGATGTGGGTAGTAAGAATAGTTGTTTGAATTCTGTTGATGAGTCTTCTGATAACAATTTTGAGCTGCTAGAAGCTGGATCATCTATGCGAAGTAATCGGGTTACTAAAAATGAGGGGAAGAATTCTTGGTCTAATGGGGGTGAAGCTGTCAAGTTTAGGAAGCTAAGGAATGGGAATTTAGAGTG
>JABCMJ010004436.1:0-15168 GCA_014822125.1 Arbutus unedo | reverse complement strand
GAATTTGGAAAAGTTGTAGTGCAGTTTTTCGTAGTACGAACAAAATAACATAGTTTTATATGTTTTGCCATTAAAATTATATCGTTATCATTATATGTACTTTTATAATTTCACGAGTTGAAGAGTTCCCAAGAAAGAGAGTATCGTTCAATCCCTAAAACTTTGGGTTTGAACTACTATTCAGATTTATTCAAGGGGACAGAGAACATAAAGATTCAATTATTTCCTGCGCGTTTGCCTTCTCTTAAGATGAGAACGCGACGGGTGAACTCAGAGATTGAATTGAAAATAAAGATATACTGAAATTAAAGTTTTAGTTTGCTTATTTTGTTTTCCATCATTCCCTCTGCAAACTCATCCATAAATCCCTAATCCAAACACAGCCTAAGAAAAATGTGAATCCTGGGTACATTTCAATTGCACTAGTCTTGTATAGAACAAGTTTACACAAACCCTTTGACACAGATAGTCCGGAATCATCTGATGCACATTGAGTCCTCTAAAATAATATAAACTTCAAGCACGTCAAACGATTCCCGACACGTGTGTCCCAATACTTTCTCTGCTATATATGACATACCATAACACCCTCAAAACGGCAGAAATTGGGTATGATATCTGGAATATTATAACACGAGATTCAAAAGTCTACAATTTAAGTGCCTTGGGCTGTAAACAAACAAAATGAAATTAATAAGAAGCCAAAAGGCAACAAAGAGTTGCATAGGTGATACTATAATATATACACATTATTCAGAACACTGATTATTTGATTTATATTTAGAGAGAGAGAGAGTTATGGATAAACCGTTTGGTATTTACAATTTCAACAGAAGAAACCCCAAGATGAAACTATCCACAATTCTGAATCGCCGTCAAGCACAACTGCAGCAACCCACTCCTCTACGCCTCCACTCAACATTGACACTGTTAGGGTTCCAGGAGAACAAAATAACACCTGCACACCTGCGAAATGTTAAATGTGATCCTGTTAGTTTGAAGTGAATATAAAAAACAATAAAGTTTTACATGGAATTAAATTCAAATCGTCGGAAAAAGTAATGGAAGGAAACAAGGGTTTGGTTTCCTCATGAGCCAACCTTTCCATATCCTCACTTCATCAGGATTCAGGATAGGCTAGAAAAGGGATCGGAGAAAAAAGAACCTGATTTATTTCAATCCCTTAAAATAAAAGGTCAAATGTGTTGGCACGCATGATTCTATAACATCTATAAGTCAACAAATCAAGAATGGGTATTCTTTTTCACTTCCCACTTCTGTTTTCGACATTCAAAAGACAAAACAGGTGAAGGAGAGAGAGCGAAAGAAACAAAATGCTATCCAGAGTAATAAGATTTATAAGCATCTGTGTATGATACCATATCCTTGGGAAATGATCTAGAAAGTTATTGAATCGTAGGTAGTGAAAAAAATTCTGATATGAATGATCCTAGTAAAAATCTGATGATTGTTACAATGTGAACCATATGATTTGTGATTACACCTAGTCTATGCAATGTGATAAAAATTTGCACAAATTACATCAACAGTAGCTAGTAAATCATCAGTGCATTCCAAGAAAAAAGTACATCAAGCATGGAAGGAACGGCAACATTGGAGTGTCATAGAGCAATAAGAGAAACTGCATGCTTGATTCAATGGGTTAATATCACTGGCTCCCAAATTGCCGGAAAAAAGGTTAGAAGGTAAGGCACAAAATAACTTACATCCTACAAACAATAAAAAGGAGGTTAGTGAAAAGTTACCTTTAATCGAACTCATCACCTTCATCTTCAAATTGATTCTCCATTTTCGGACCTTCTATGTTACTATTTACAAAGTTAACTCGGGCCTCCATCATTGAGCTCTCTCTATTATTTACAATCTCAAGCGGAGTGTTTGATCTAGGGTTGTCATTATTTACAAAGCCCTTGGTTGCTTCTGGCTGCATACGAAGACTTTCCCAACCACTTTCATCTCTGCGGCCATGAAGATCAGTGACAGCACCACCACCATCAGCCATGGAGTCAATAGAGCCAGAGCTGCTTCTGCGTGAAAGCCTGCCATCTTCAGACAGCCCAGATGCCTGCACCAGCGGGCTATTACTACTGCTTCTTAAAGCAGTAGTCCTGAAACCAACAAAAAAGGCAAAAAGGAAGGAATAATTACTTCAGAGATGGATACAGTGGAATAGTGTAGAAGTAAAAAGGGAAATTAAAGCATTTACTAAGTGAAACAAAGGTTAATACAAAACCAAGACAAGCTAGGATCCAAACAACAAAAAAAGAGGCAAATACAAGCAGCTATCGACATAATGAGTAAAACCATGTTATAATGTATCAAAACAACACCAATATCAATCGAAACAAACAAAGAAAAATGAATTATATAAAGCACACCTCGCCTGCTGAAATTTGGGAGTTTGAAGATACTCAAAAATTGGAACAAGATCTTTTGACCTTGCTTCAATCATACGAGTCGGAATCCTCTCGATCTCAATTTCCCCTCCAGAACTGGCTTCCCCATCTATTTGGATACCATCTATTATCATGGACTGGAAGTATATCTTACGAGCAACAAAACAACAAAAGACGTCAGAGTGGTCGCAGAAATCAACATGCACAATTTACATTAAACAAACTAAAATTCAGATATCCTGACCAACGTGGAGAATACCTCATGTTTTGCCCACACTGGGATGCGGGCTTGATGCATCTGCAATTCAGCTTCAGATATAAATAAATGATTTCTTTCCTCAGAAGTAATCTTTGGTTTTGTGGTTGAACCCATAACCTTGGGATAGCCACCAATTTCCTTTTCTGTTACTTCAGGAAATATTTTACTGCTGTCTGAATTCCCATTTTCGCCATAAATGTCACTATTATCTTCCCGCTCTCTCCGATTCTGTTTCTGACAAATATTCCACTTCTGGATTGCCTCAACTACTAACCTTGCATCGTTCTCAGGAGCAGAGTCATAAGACCCTAATCCAGACACAACTGCAGTAGATTCTAGGCCTGAAGGTGCCCGCAATGCATATTGTATCACACTGCCAGAGGGAGAGAAAACCAAGAGGTGATACAATGCCTTCAAGGAGCTGTTACCTGCATGCAAATCATTGCCTTTGCAATTGTGGAAAGCTGAAGCAATAGCCCCAGGAAGGGAACTCATCCTGCCTGTGGCAGCTGCTGCAGCACCACTTACAGTGCTTTTCCAACCATTGTTTCCACTTCTTATTCTGCTGACAACAGAAAGGGTGACAGGAGGACCAGATACACAGAGGTTCTGTTGATTAAGCATGTGTGAACCTGAATTCGGTGGCCAATGAACTGCAGGCTTCGTCATAACACCTGATCCACTGTTTTTACCAGTAAAAAGAGCATCAGGTGGCTGAAAATTGACCAATCCCCCTGAAGGAGATATAGCAAACAAATGGCATGTCCCTCTTGAGGAACTTATCATGATCCAGTTACTGTCATCACTGAAACTGATATCCTGTATAACCTGAAGGAGAGTATTGAAAGTAGTAAATACAAGGGCACTGAATGTCCAACAAATTCAATCGAACACAATGCAATAAAAGGCCTTACTGCATTTGTAAAACCTCGTTGCAACCTATACAGATGTATGTAAGATGCACCAGAATTAGATCCAGAGGAACTTCCCGGCTGCACTGGCATTATCCGGAAAACATTCATGTTGTGACCCTGAACTGAAGCTGTAACCAAAAGGGTCCCACTAGGATCAAAGCATAATGATGAAATAGGACTCTTGTGTGCTCTGAATTGGGCAATGACCGATTTACTGACAATATCTCGGACAATTACCTATCAAACCAAAGATTACAGTAAGAATAGCAAGACTTTTAAAGTATATACAAGCATGAATATACAGCTAATGTGACAATATTGTAACATGCTAAAATCAGTTCCCTCACAGTGTAATCCATATCAAGAAACCAGAAGAACAGAATCTGCAAAAAGCCAGAGACTGGTCGAAATGGGAAGGTTCCTTCAAAGATGTCAATTTAACAAACCAAAAGGATGCTATAAAAAGAGTTGATGTCAGTTATAAATGAGACAGAATTTCAATTTCCCTGCAAAGCATTAGATTCGCTTTGATGTGGCTATGAAATGCATGCATATGAAAACTTCTAACCTTTACCATTGTGCACACACCATAGCAAAGGCAAGGCAAGGAAAAGCAAAGTTCATGACCAGAACAGGTATATTGAGAAAAATAAGAGAACCTAACAGTAACAACAGTTAAAACCATAAAGACAGTATCAAAATTGAGTAGAATAAAACATACCATTCCAACATTCTCTGCATCTGGCAAATGGCCATTGATAGTCCCATTAACCTTCCAGCCAGGATTCCCTGGATGTGCAGAATGGTTGCCCTCAGAGTAGTACCTAGACAGCTTTTTATATCCCATGTCCCCTAGAGTCACAATCCCTGCAGCAAGTTGCTTGCTCGATTCTTTTGCATAGTGAGCAACCAGGCTCCCATTGGGAGCAGAACCAGAAAAACTTGAAGAAGGGGTAAGATGTTGTGGAGTAACACGCCCAGAATTTGAATCTGTAACTGGACTGCCACTGTAAGCCAGCCATCTGGGACCCACTGCAAGAGGTCCATAGCCTATTCCACCAAACCCAGAAGTAACTACCTGATTGGTAAGAATAGTATAGTCCCTTTCTAACGTAGCAGCATCAAAACAGTGTATCTGTAACCAAAAAACTCCACTCTTAAACGCTCTAATGTGCAGACAGAGTAGAGTTAAGAAGCACACAAGCAAACATACCTGAGCTGCTTGCGAAATAGCAATAAGTCGAGTGCTGCAACGAACAGAATAAATGGGTGATCTGAACTTCAGCACATGCTCGTAAGATTGAGATCTCAACGAATAAAACCAAATGACAGTTGGTGTAAAACCACAATTTACTGGATCATGGCAATTTGGGGTGCTCCCATTACTTGGCATGGATAAAGCATCCCGAACATTACCACCTCCAGAAAGGGATTCATCTCCACAAACCGCCAGCAAAGGACGGCTGTCTGCAAATTTATCCCCAAATCTCTTTGATGCTATTGGTTTTGGCAACACTTGCATAAAGGAAACAGGGCCATCATGCCTGGAGACTAGAACACGAACGTTATCTGCTTCTTCAACATCCCAAACCTGAAAACCAGACCGATACCCCAACAAGAGAACTTGCCGGGTGATGCCTCCGTCCCATTCCAAAATGTCAAACCCAGCCCAGAGCACCTTTATTATGTGAAAGACAACAAAGGCAACGAGTCATGACCACTCTTGGATCTAAAACAAGAATGGTAAGAACAAAAAAAAAAAAACTAGAAAAGAAGAAATCCTCACTGACAATAAGGAATAGCACAAGAAAGAAAGAGAGCACGAAAAATGCAGAAATTGGTAAGACCCCAAATCGTAAAATAGTACGTAAACGCAAAATCTACAAGCAGCTTAGTTACTGATATTGAAAAAGACTAACAGAGATCAAGGTGACATGAATTTCAACATCATTGTTAACATGTTCTTAGCAAAACAGTTAAAATGAATGACATAAAAAATTCACAATATTTTAGTGTAAGAAATATCTGGCCCCCAATGTTTGGGTTTGGCTATACATCTCAACTGCAATTTCAGTCCATTAAAAAGCCATATCACCCAATAAATCACATCAAACTCAAACCAATATCAACCTTTTCGTAGTAGACACACCTCTCCCTTTCTAGCATGGGCAACTTGTAACAAAACTCATCGCATCAACATTTCACAACTCCAAATATGCCAAGACAATAAACTCTTGATATAATCAAACAACTGCTAGCTGGGTCCAACAATAGAAATTCCTTGATTGAATCTCCAAGAGGATGGTACAAATATTTCTGTAGCGGGCATGCTATTGGAATATCTAGGGAGCACAGCCGGAGGACTTCTAATGAAGTGGAACAAAAAATTTAACCCTCCAAAGTCAGAATTTGTGCATTAGACCTATCCTTCGTACAAATTTTTGGAATTCATAGAATTCTTTCAGTAGAGCATGCCATATACCAGTATTTGGTGTTTCCTGTGATTTTCTTATAGTGAAAGATCCATAGAATGTCAATTATGCTACCTATAATGCGACATGCGTACCATTGGAGCTTTCACAGCCTTTCGTGCTCACTAATAAGTAAGAATGCCTTTCATCAAAGAAGTATGAAATGCCAGGAATGTTCAAATAGTTTATATTACAATGTAAACTCAAAATCGGTAGCAATGAGAAAATTAGACCAATATATCGACATGCAATCACATTTCTTATTGAGGTTATTGTATTGGACATTGACTAATGGGATTTTGGACCTCCAAAATCAATGTTTACCTACATATCGGCCAACACTGTCTGATATTGGTCGGAAAATGGGCATAGCGTTAATGTCGGATACGATCATGCAATTTAGAGCCCTGTTCATCCATTCCCACAGGTAATAATCTATTACTCCGGAACAACGCGGTATTGAATATCCCATCTTTGTTCACAAAGTCCTATGGTAAAACTCCAGTTAGTAAAACTTGAATGTGGCTAAATCCCACCTTCAATGTTGTACGAGGAAAATCAAGGATAGAAAAGGGCTCCAAGGGTGGACCAATGCAGGGGCATGCCCCCACTCAATCTCTAATAAATGTGCTACATCTCTTCCAATAAACCCCAAGTAAAAGTATTAAAAATGCATATATAATTGAACCAACTCATTTACACTTTCATTGACAAGATACCCTGGATTTGGGGTATCGGATAATCAGCTAAGTCAATGATTTTATTTTGTTTGCAATTATTACTGAGCCATGTAAAAAAGTTTTGGGCCAAAATCTAAGATTCCAACAAACTTGACAAATCACATACCACATTTGACAATGACATATTAAAATCCGTGTTACTTTTTTACACACAAAATAAAAACCCACATCTAAGGACTCAAAGTTGCACCGTTAGTGGAACCAACACATGGATAATGTTTATCCGATGGAGATCCACATCATTCATCAGACACAAGGTAACAACAAAAAATATAAGTATAAAAAAAAAAAAAAAAGACATCGACTCTAACAACTATAATTGAGTGGATCTTCAATAAATGATAAATCAACCAACATTAGAACCAACAATTGTAGAATTTTCAGAACAAATACCAGTTATATAATTGATTCCCCATCCAAACCATAAATTGAACTGCTGGCATATTGAAATTTTGTCGGCTTACTAAACCAAGGAAGTGATAAAACAAATTGTAAATTTAACAAATGCCGACAATACAACCAACAGCACGTGTCTCATACTTGTCCGATTATCTAGAAGAACAACGTTCACTTGCAAACCTAATAAATGAAACCACGACAAGACAATTGAAGTGCGTGTAATTTGAATCCCATCCAACTGTTACTAAACACGTGACAAGTGATCTTTGGAAAACTAAACACGTGACAAGTGATCTTCGGAAAACGTAATAAATCACATCTTCGACAACTGGACTAAGCAAAATTAAACCCCAATTGACCAATCCCTAATAAAGCACGTAGAAATCTTCTCACAAATGCAACACTAACTAAAACAAAGAAAATACAATTGAAAAGAATAGATTTGCAGCGTAAAATAAATAAAAAGCACATGCACAACGAATTCATCCAAAAACATTGGATAATTTTAATCTCCAGTTTTCTTCACCTGACAACAATCATATATCATTGTTTAAGTCTCATAGTGCAAGCCCGGAGTGATGAATTGGCCATCTAGCTTTCAGTTACGACTCCCATGCAATGCTATATGTGATTCTTAACAACTTTCACTAAAGCATCTAAAGACCTTTCATGGAAAAATCCAGATTTGTATCCTTATAATCTGGACTGTTGGACCCAAGATATTCTAACCACCTGCTCTAACTGAAAAATATATGAGATCATGCACAAAATCTAGGCACCAAGTAATAGTTTTCGTATCAGAAATTATAAGACCATACTCCCCAAAAAATTATAATTAGATAACTGCATGCACAAATTAATTGCAACATCTAATACACAATTCATCCTAGATTCAACCCTAAACCAACAACAGTCAAGGTGAAGATAATGCCCCAAAAGAACTCAAACAACAATACAGAAATCAGACGTTCTAATGCACTTCAAATGTAATTCTCTAACTTACTATCTGAGATCATGCACAGAATCTAGCCATCGTTCAATAATTTTCCTGTAAGAAATTAAGAGTTGCATGCAGAAATCAATCGCAACATCGAACACACCAATGATCCAGGATTACCCTAAACCCACAACAATAGCGTTCAAATAATGTCCAAGAAGGCTAAAAACATCCACTCAATTTTTTTTCTGCTCTTTTCACATCTTCTAACATAGTTTTTCTCCATTAACCACCACGCAAGCTGCGAACGCATTTTCCAGCCAATATTACATAATTATCACACGACATGAGTTTCTTCTTTCTCCTAAAATAAGGGCATCACTCATCTATTTTGACAAGAAAAATGAATGAAATCTACTTACGAAGTACCTGATCGTGACTGGCATCGTTATCCCTGTCCACAATCGCCGAAGCAGCAGATGCCGCCGACCGGACGGTGGAAGCAACACTCGAAGCACCGGAAGAAACGATCCTCAAGTAACTCGAAAGAGCACGAAACGACGTAGGAATGAACCCGTTAGTCAGTCCAGGCCGCGGTGCACCACCTCCCTGCGGCTTCTGGCCATCATTCCTCATCCCAACAACTCAGAGAAAGAAGAGAAAACAGATATGAAAAGCCTCTGATTCTCCAAACTCTGACTGAAACTGATCATAACCTCAGGCCCAGTAGCTCCCCTTTAAAAAGCCCTATGGATTCACAAATGACAAACATCAACTAACAGCTGTCTCCATCTCCTCCAAACACCCAAACAAACACTACAAAACCGTAAACACGCACGAACTAACCTCCAAATACCAGAAACAAATACGCTTCAATTCGCCGTCGTCTTCCACCGTCAAATTATCTTTTCTTTTTTCGTTTACGAAATCTCTTCCAAACTCAATCGTAAACAACAAAACTCAATCCGTTTTTCACGTATACTATACACCAAATCAAAACCTAGCCAAAATCAAACCAAATATTTTACAAATATATACAATTTTCAGGATAATAAGTGCACATGAAATTAAAATTATTGAATCAAAGAATCAACTATTTCTTAATCGAAATTATATGTTAGGGTTTTGGTCGGAAAACCGCTGACTATATATTGGGGAAGATGTATAGAGAGAGAGAGAGAGAAGGGGAAGGGATCGAAGATTGGGAGGTTGGATAATGAAGGGGGAAAATAAAAGACTATCCGTTTACGTCTCTCTCTCTCTCTCTCTCTCTCTCTCTCTCTAGAAAATGGATCGGGTCGGTGTTGGGTTGCACGCTCTTAGGCGGACGTAGTTTGATTTATTAACAAAGAAAAACCTCCTCGCACGCCTTCGGTTTTGATCGTCAAATAATTTTCACGTTTCCCCTCCCTCTCTCTCCTCCCTCTCTCTCCGTCGGCAGTCACACGGCTGAAGAAAAACGCGGTGAAGGCAAATTCCTTGGGCCCAAGTTTTGCTATAATCATAAGTAACACCTTGAATTTTTGTTCCCAAAAATTGAACAACAATTTATTTAATTTTCTTAGGTATCAGTCAAGAGATTTTATTCAATTAATTTCCTTTTGCAATTTTCAATAAGGAAAAGCATAGAATTTTCGAAATTAATGAACGTAATCCTTCACTCATAAAAAAATATAGAAATATTTGGGTTTTCGTTGCACGAATAGATAAGATTTAGTGGATATTAATAAATTTCTTTAAAAAATATTTGTTTTTTCAGTGCACGTGGAGATAAGGTATATATAATATTAATAAGTCTCTTTTCAATTTAAAAAGATACAATTGACCGTTGCGATACATACAAAATATTTTTTTATCTAACTAAATCCTAGATCAGGTATTCTTTAATCGAAAGGAACCAAAGAAGTGAGTAACCCTTTTCCTATTAATATCGAGCGGAGGACGTCTACCGTCAAATTCTAATAGTGGGTTCGGCTTTCTTCCGCCTTATGTTATAAGCAGTCGGTCGTTTTTTGGCATGAGCTCCGGCTTCATTCCAACAGGCAAATGGCACATCTTGTCTGATGAATCAGTGTGTTCTAACACGTGCTATTTGAGATGAGTGTGTTTTTTGTATTTGTTACAACCCAATCGGCTAAGGAAGGTCCAACATCATGCGACATTTAGAATTGATTCAGCCTTAATAATGATATAATTGGTCTATCATCTCTCAAATCAATTCACCGGATAGCATATATTAGAGCAATAGTGTAATGACTCACCGCTGTTGATTTTGGTGTTCCCATAAAACAAACTGGCGCCACATGGAATTAGGATACTGGTCGGAGTTAATCTCATGGTTTTCCATAGTGCTCTTCTATAGTTTTAGCTAGATGAACTATCTATTTTGCACAGCGCAAAACACAATGTGCAGAGCATTAAAATGTTACCATTTTAGTAAAAAAATACAATCCAAATACTGTTATACTGTTTTGATAATATTTTAGAAAAAAAATAGTACCGTTTTAATTTGCAACATATGCGCTATGTGCAGGGGAAGAACTATATAGTGACCGCGGGCCTCTCAAATTTTTCAAAAAAAATTGAAACCTAGATATAAATTTTGGAAATTATAAAAAATAATACATTTCAACCCCTCCAAATTATAGTTGGTCCTTATTCCTCTAAAAAAAAAGTCTCAACTCCCCAAACATCGAAATCTAATTCTGCCCCTGCCTATATGCACAAGAAAGTGATGTGGTATGTACCAAGGTTCTGAATACCGGATCGGCTTGAGTACTGATTTTTTTATTGGTAAGGTACGTACCGATACCGATCATGTACCGGATATTATATCAAATTTAACGTAACTATTAATATATATATATATATATATATATATATCAACCATAGAGAAAAAAATTTAAAAAATTATTATTTTTCACAAATCTTAAAAAAAAATCCGATACTAAACCAATTGGTACAAACCAATATTAAAAATGATACGATACCAAAAATATTTGGTACTATTTTTATGGACTGACCGGGCACGTTATCATAGTATGGACTATGAGGGGATGGAATCCGATGGGAATGTACTATTATTGGATTCCCAATGAAAAGCATATTAATAGGGAATTTTATACTCTGAATTGAAATGGAGGAGTCGTTTCAACATCTCATGAAAATTCGTGAGCCATTAATTTTGACAAATACCTATACCAAATGTTTGACTAAACCCGAGCTGTCTCCGAATATGATTATCGAATTATTATTTAATTATTATTATTTAATTATAAATTGTTTTTATTTAATTATTTTTTGCATTTATATTTTTCATTAATTTTTTTGTATCTCGACAAAAAGAATCTAAAAAATATAAAATTATATCAAAAAGTTAAAAAAAAGTTTACTAGAGACGAATGTTTTGACTTATTTTTTGTTTTTTTATTTTATTTTAGTTTCTAAATATAATTTTATACTTTTCTAAAATCTCTCGTCAAAACTAACCGACAATCAACAAAAATTTAATTAAAAAAATTAAATGAAGATGTAAATAATAAGATAATATTCTGATAATTAATGCAGTTCAAATGTCGCTAAAATATGTGATAGTAAAGTGTGTTAGAATATCAAGAGATGCAGTTCTAAAATCACTCAATAATATGTTTAGTTTGTAGTGCTCGCCGAGAAAAAAAAGTGTCGTGTAAAAACTCTCTTTTGAATTACTAATAATTTATTATTGATCATTAATTATGTGTTTATTAATTAGTATTTTTTTAATTATAAAGTGTGGACTTTTGAATATCAATCAGTTTTTTTGTGCTGGATTTTTTTTTTCATTATTGATAAGATATTTATGTTTTGATTTGATTTGAAAATAAGATCAGCCTCAAATCAAATCAAACTTTGATTTGACAATACTTGTATTTTTAATATAATGTTTTTATTATTTAATAATTAACTTAATCAAAATTTGTCACTCTCAAATTATTTTCCAAGCTCTGCCACTGCATATGAATTTATTTCTCTTTTATCCCTCAAGGCACCACCTAATTTCCATTTGCAATGCTTGTGAATTAGAGCATATCAATATACACAAATTAATTTGACAATCACATGAATGTTATTTCAGATGTATAATTTCAAACTTCTCTTGAACAATTTTGTATTAATTAATAAAATTAGAAGGCCAAAAATGTTAAAAGAGTTAAAAAAAATATTGGATTTGAAAAAATTTAAGTTGACATAATGGTCTTTTCGTAAAAAGAGATTCAAATGTGAAAATTTTTCTCTCAAATTGAAGAGTAAGTCTTATTGACTCAACGTCTCGGTGAATCATTAACAGAAGACTGAGATTGAAAGGATACTAGTCTTGGTCTCATTCCTGATATAGTCGAAGAGCCGAGCTTATGCATCTTCAGATTAAAAATATTGTGGGTTTTTCCAAAGTGAACCCAGATATAGATATGAATTAATGTGATATTACTTGTTGTAAAATATAGTGGCTCAGTTATGCATTAACCTGGACAAATAAATGTGAGATCCAAATTTACTCAAATCACCATTAATTAAATATCATAGTGGGTTCAAGATTAATTATGAATTTCATATCGTGTAAATTATAAATTATAAATAGTACACCACACGCATTGATGCACACGTATGCAACTACCATTTCTTTTGGGAAAGCAAGCCTACTTATTAGAATAGAAAAGGCTTGTTGCTTTTGAGTTGTTCTCGGGGGAGATAACTCTTGTTGTTCTTTCCAATTTTGAGTTGGTCTCGGGGGAGATAACTCTTCTAGCTCTTTCCTAGTTATATACTTCCACATAAAAGCGTGTTTTTTTTTTTTTTTCCAAACACCCCTCTTCTTTCTCAAAGTTAAGTTTCTCTCTTATTTAGTAAAGCTTTACTGGGTTTACAAGGTGAAAGCGCAAATGAAGCTACTTTACCTTGTTTACCTCCTCAAGTTATTTAATTGGAAGGAGGTGACTTCAGGACTTGCTATATTTCCTTGGATAAGGATGGCGGTGAAAAAAATAAAAGATTCCCGCCAAGATTAAGCAATTTCAACTAAAGTTATTAATCTCGTACCGACGAACATACCGTTTTTGTTAATAGTATGGTACGTACCGGTATAGTGTATACTGGCCTACCGTTACGGATTTATCGCTAAAATTAATATACAATTTTTCAAATAATATTTTTTAACAAAAAATCATATTAAATATATATAATAAAATCTCACAATTTAAAAACAAATAACAAAATATAAAAAGGGAATAATTTTAGTCTTAATTTATTTATAATTACCTAAAAAATTATCAATTAAAAATAAAAATAATAATTTGTGGGCCGATACGATATAAGGATGGTCTGGTACTACTACGAACATGACGTACTAGTTGACAACTGATGCGGTACGAGACAGATAACATTGATTTCAACCCCTTATTAATTATTTAATTAGGACGTCTCAAAAACAGTTTTCTCTTTTTATCCTTAATAGGTTAATTATTATAAATCAATGTCATTCAATAAATAAATAAATAGACAGAGAGTGTGTTTTGCAAGGCTTGTAAAGACTACACCTATTTTGACGTCTAATTAAAAGAATTACAATTAGTATGACCATCACATCAAGTAAATTGTGATTACTTCACACAATGCCCACCACCCCTCCCCCTTGCAAGAAAAACATGATTTCCCATAAGCTTTTCTCCGGACTAAAAGCACAAAGATAACTCCATCCTCACCTATAAATACAAACACCACAACTTGGTGTAATTTCAACATTTGTCTACACACAAAAGCCATGCTTCTAGCAAAAACCCTATTTCATGTAATAATAGTTCTAGGGTTACAAGTTATTGCGATAGTAGAAGCAAAATCAGCGTCGTTGAGGGTGCCCCGAAATGGCACTGGCGGCTCATCTTCGGCTTCGCCGTGGCTCAAGAGATTGGCGGTGGTGGACCAGAGGGAGCCCGGATGCTCAAAAAGGCCGTGGATTTGTAAGCAAGGAGAAGATTGGCCTAGAGTGAGGAGAATGTGTTGTAAAAATCGATGCATTGAGGTCACTTCAGACGTTTATAACTGTGGGTTGTGTGGTGTTCGATGCCCGTTCTCTTGGCAATGTTGTCGCGGATTCTGTATCAACACCAACGTGAACCCTTTTCACTGTGGAAGGTGCGAGCACAAATGCCCCTTTCATGGGTTTTGTTTCTATGGCATGTGTGGATACGCTGCACCTCCTTTCCCACCTAAACCGCCTTTCCCGTTTCCACCTAAACCGCCAAAACCTCCTTTCCCATTTCCGCCCAAACCGCCTCGTCCTCCTTTTCCATTTCCGCCCAAACCGCCTCGTCCTCCTTTTCCTTTTCCACCTAAACCACCTCACTTTCCTCCTGCTCGAACGGTGGAGGAAGATCGGCCACATGAGTCGAGTTGAAGATCAAAGTTTTTTCCTTTTTAGTTTGCATGTTCACTTGTTGGAGTCATTTTCTTTTTTAGATGGCATGAGATATAATAATTTGTAATAATGTCAATAAGTTAGATTTTGTAGAGTTTCTCACTAGAGCTAAGAAATGTCATAAACATATTTAAAAAACCCTAGACAAGTACACATGCAAGAAAATCATCGACACCCCATTTCTCCCTACTAAAAAAACTCATTGAGAATCTCAATATAAAATGGGAGGGAGCTTTTTCATAATACGGTGAAAGAATCCCGTGTCTATTCTAAATGATCATCACACAGGAAGATCCACACTTCCTCCAACGGTCAGCTAACACCCCCACATCAAAATTTCGAACCAAAGTACAACTTGTTTTTGCCTTTATGTCACTATCATTAGATTCATGATCCAAACATACCTTTAACAAAATTCATCTTCTTAATACTGTTTTTTGCCCGCAAGCCTGTAAGAGTGTCTTAGATTTCATTCTTAACTATTCTATCAGGTACTTCTGTTGACTAGCCTGATATATACATCATTTGGTCCCTTTCCTAACAATTTATGCTTCTAAAAATAATCTAGAACTTAACATTA
>JABCMJ010004435.1:0-18308 GCA_014822125.1 Arbutus unedo | reverse complement strand
ATTTACGTCCAAGACCAATAGTGTCTTATCAGTTTTTTAAGGTATATAAAAATGCAATAAAATTAATAAAACCACTAATACAAATGATCCAAAATTCCAAGAAAATTACTAGTACAAGAGCTGGCATAATCCACCATCAACCATAGCTTGGAATTGATAAAAAAGGCACAAACAATCATTCACATTATGTCCACTTCTATAAAATTTGGTACATCACAAGTTGTTTGATTCACACTTTCTATAAGTATAATATATGATGGGCTCCACACGGATTTATCATGGGGTGGATTCAAATATTATTCACATGCACAAACACAACTAGATATGAGTGCTTTCCATTCCATTGCTTATCCATAAATTTGGCATTTTGATCCCCTCATCATTTTTCCCCTTTACCGGACGCCTACTCTCCCACCCACAACCAATTCCTCTTTCCACAACATAATTAAAGTATTCAGCAGTTTTGGAACACTGCGTACGTGTTGTTCAACATTCTTTGTCGGTATAAATTTATACGGGACTAATGTATTTAGTCTTAATCGGGACAATTGGCCCCAATGATTAAGTGTTTAAATGCAGTGCAGTGCAGTGAGATTCCTAATTCAACTCGAATAGAAGTAAAGAGAAGTTGAATTAATGTTAATAATAAACTAGGTATACTACAAGGGCTTGGTTATGTGAAAGGAGACATTATGACTAAGGAGTTTTTGCTCCTACAATCATGAGGTCGAATCTCGTCAGAATTAATACAATGCTTTGTTTCTATCTTGTACAATATTTGCCGTTTTGACCACTCAAATCCCATGAATTTTCTAGTAGATCACACATTCATGGATTGTTCCACGACGAGCACACTTAATTGTGAATTTTTATTTAGTTTTAACGCTTTCACGGTTTTAAAAGACCTTGTACAAAGTAAAATCATGATCTATTATAAATAGTACTGAACTTATATCCATCAAGCGATGTGGAACCTTTGACCACTCATTCGAACGTCCATCGAGATTATTTCTCTTAGACGCTCGGTCTAACAATTGGCACCACAACATGACTGAAGTATCAAAACCAATCATTAAGGGCCACTGGAGTTTTGTTTGGTTGTTAACTTCAATGTTTCAATAATTAGTTGATATTAGATTGAAAGTAATTCCAAAGCTAGCAGGATTCCTCGACTCTGGAATAAAAAAAACTAGGTAAGAATTAGGGTAGTATAATTTTTGATAATAAATGACAAAAAAAACACATTCCACATAAAAATATGTGATGAGAAAAGATATAGGTAAGTAATGGAAAAAAATATTAAAACATGTAATGGTGTTCTCCACGCACTCAATAATTTTTCCAAGAACACCTTCCTGGCTCGGAATCTTCTTTTTTTTCTTTACTTTTTCTCTCTGGTTTTCACACCCGACTTTTTCCGGCCTCTTATATACCATACATCCCCCAATCACTCATCCTCATACCCCAAGACTTGAAATTTGAACACGGAACGCGCTCTCTCTCTCTAAAACCGCCATATTCTCAACTCCCAACTTCTTCCATCCCCAATAAATTCTCTCTCCTTTCTTCTCTCTCCTTCAACCCACCACCATCTCAACTCCCCAATTCTCTCTCTCTCTGGGTGAGATGGGCAACTACATCTCTTGCGCCCTATCAGCACCACCATCCAAACAATCCAGTAGAGCAACAAGAGTAGTCTTCCCAACAGGCGAAATCAAGCAATTCTACCAACTCACTAAAGCGGCGGAAATCATGCTGGAAACGCCCAACTTCTTCCTCGTCAACTCCCGCTCTCTTCATATCGGTCGCAGATTCTCCGCTCTCAACGCCGACGAAGACCTCGAGATGTCCAACGCTTACGTCATGTTCCCGATGAAGAGGCTCAATTCTGTCGTCACGGCGGCCGATATGGGTGCCCTGTTTTTGACAGCCAATTCGGCCGCCAGAAGGGTGGCTGCCGGAAATGTCAGGGTCTTGCCGGAACCACCGGAGGCGGTTGTGCCGAAGCTGAATTTGGATGAAATTGAGGAGTTTTCGACGCCGGAGTTTATACACAGATTGTCGATGTGCAGGTCTAAGAAGCCATTGCTGGAGACAATAGCAGAAGAGCCAGTTTGCGCATGATGATGATATAGTATATTGTTATATATGATATGAAGGTTGTGTTTGTTATGAAGAGTCAGTTACAGGGGGTAGATTGTAAATTTTTTTTTTTTTTTTGGTGGGACATTCAATAGAAATGTCCACATTAATTGGGAACGTGCTTGGATGTTCAACCTGAAGGAATGGTCACCTAAATATTGTCTTGGTGCTAGAACTTTGAATTCCAAAAAAAATGGACAAATTTTATTGTATGATAATGAAAGATATTTAAAGAGGGGAATGATTTGAATTTATTTAAGTAGTTCAAATTATCCATATGTGGTTCTCTTGCAAATTTTTGGAAGCTTTTAACCTACCGTATATTCTTCTTTTCATTTTTTTTTTCTATTTGTTTCGTCTTTTAGTAAAAAATAAAATTAGTCCTTTCTCGTATCAAGTTAATTGGAATTGTTCATCTTATTTGAGTTGTGTGATATATATGGATGAAAATTTATCACAAATCCGATAAATACTTGTCCATAACAAGCGAATTTTTTTTAAATTTCCTCCCATTAATAATAATATAGTGAAGTTCTCTAAATACCCTACCCTCCCGATGCCCTCTCCAAACACAATTTTAATAACATAGGGGTGTAAAAATCCATCCAAACCAAGTGAACCGTTCAATTTTAATCGATTTTCAATCAGTTTTGGTGATTTAATTTTAATATACTTGATAAATTAGTTTTCAGTTTCATTTTAGTCTAAAAGATTAGTAAATCGAATGAAAACGAACCGACCAATTTTCTCAAATTACTTGTATAGATTTAGTAAATATCTATGCTTGATTATCTCATTCATACACTTGACTATTAGTTAGAGGTGGAGGCAAAATGTTATTTCACAATCGCGTTAATTTCTTTTACAAATACTATTTTGTCTTGCCTCTTTTATCATTGTAATCACTAGCATCATGTAGACACAATGTGCTTATAATTTTAAATTTTATAAACACGGTTAATAATTTTTATTGTTGTTACATATAATCTTTTTTTTGTCGAACAATTTTTTAGAATATTTTTTTAACAGTTTTGAAGAGCAGTTTTTTTACATAAATATTCCTATGTTGTTAGAATGGAAGAAATTTTTTAAGAATTGTTTTGGAAAGTAAAAATGTGACGGAATTTCCTTTTCAAATTCACACCAATAAAAGGTAGCCTCGTTCTATTAGTATTAGGGGTGAAACCATAAACTGGCAAACCGAATCAAACGGACAATTCAATCCAATTTTTGACTTAGATCGATCTGGTTTGGTTTATTTTTTTTTTCAAAATTTTCTGTTTGATTTTCGATTTTTATCCCTTGGGCCCCAGACTGGACCCATTCAATATATGTAAACATTATGGAATTAATTCCATAAAATTAGGCTCAACAATTGGGATTAAAAACTCATTTTATTAACAATCAATTTATTAATCGTGATCGGGTCATTACAATTAGGCTTATTCATAGTATCTAAAAATTTTTTAAAAATATGCTTTAGCCCAACCAAAAATCAAAAAAAGGGATCAAACTGAACCTAACCCGGTCAATTAAATTAGACCAAATCGATATCTTTTGGTTCGATTTTTAATTTGTAAATGGCCAAATCAAAAGAACCAGTTTGGTTCGAATTTTTTAGCCAAATCAAATTAAATCGGATTAGTTTCACCCGTAATTAGTATATTGTCATGTCTGATCATGTAAAAATAAACGTTTTTTTCGTATTATTCTATTGCTATTGCTTTTTAAGGCCAAACCAATTACAAAAATCGAACCAAACCACTTCAATTCACAATAATTTGATTCGGTTAGTACAATGATGAAATCATAAAATTAAAAAATCAATACAATTAGTTCAGTGTAAATTTGTCCTAAAATGCGATCAAATCAAACCATTTACACCCATATATATACTTAACCGTATTATTATATATGTAGATGTAACATAATTTGCACATAATATAATATATGAATGTATGATATAAGTTACATATCTAAGGATGTGTTCAGCTAAGTGTTTCTGAAATAATTTTTAGAAAAAAATATTCTAAGATATTGTTTAGTGTAAGTGTTTCACAAAAATTTAAAGTTTAATTTTTTTTTGACATTTTTAAGGCGCGCTCTCTCTCTCTCTCTTCTTTTCTAGAAAAATAAATATTGTGTTTAAATAATTTTTTTTTTGTGTTTTATGCACATATTCTGCTAACAAAATTTTTTATTTTAAAATGTCAAATTCTTAGTTAATCTCAAAATATTTTTTTAAATCCACAATGATTTTTAATTTTTTTAAAAATAAAATTTAATCAACACGACAAAAAAGAGATCAAATAAATAGTGTCAGACACTATAAAAATGGATCAAATATGATTATTTAATATTAATCATTAATAAACACGATGATATAATGATAATGAATGATAGACAAATAAACCAAACAAATATTTCAAAACTTTTTTCCAAATATATTTCATAAATATTAATTAGGTATTAAATTAATACTTGACTTATTCACTCATCTCGTATTTTGAGTTCATTTATATTCCATGTCTACACACAAAAGAAGGTCTAGGGGTGATAAAAAAATGGACGGACCGAAAAAATCGACTAGAATATTCGGTCCGCAGTCGATCCATAAGTCCGTTCTGTCGGTTTCAATTTTTTTGAAAAGAAAATGATTTTTGGTTCAGTTTCGGTTTTCACTAAATATCTTCGGGCCGAACTGAAACGAATCAAATGTATAATATCCAATCGAATTGATCTAAAACGAATTGAACTGGAACATGTAAAAAATCGAACCGATTTTGAAGTGGTTCCGAAATCTCAATCCAAAATTCCCGAAAAAACTGACTGGACTAAACCGAATTAAGTCGATTAGCTCAATCTGAAATTCTTGAAATTTTTGAAGAAATCGACCGGACTAAAGCACTTCGAATCGATTTTAGTTTACCTAAAATTTCAGTCGGGATCGGACATTATTTTTTTTACCACGAACCAACTAGTTCGATTTGTCATGACCGAAAAAACCAACCGAACCAAACCGATTTCACCCCTAGAAAAGCTCTATGTTAGACTTTAATGAAGTGTTCGATATATTAAACTTAGATAATAAACTTTTTGTGTCACAATAGATAATTATTCCTCTCATATATTACAGGGAGAAGATTGACGTGTAAGATGCTAATGTATACGTATATTAAATAAAATGAACTAAAAATGCACAATTTTTTTATTAATTATTTTATTTTTGGATTTTTACACCGGTCGAGGAATTTTTTTGAATTTTCTCTCTTTGTTTTCTTAGTTTCCAAACAAACTCACAAATGGACAAAATAGAAAAACAGAATGAAGTTAGGGTGGCATAATTTTATTATTAGATTAATTTTTTTTGTCTTTATGGGGTTTTCATGTTTATTAATTTTGTGTTAAATTTTTATAAATTATTTATTTATTTTGATAAAAAGAATTAAAAAAGTGAAACAATCTTTTGACAAGTTAGAAAAGACAACAAGAGTGAAACAAAATATATGCTTCTTTGTATTCTTTTTGTTTTTAATTAAATTTTTAAAATTTGAATTGTAATACTTTACTTGTAAAATTTAATTATCAAGACGAATAACAATGTACAAAAATTTAACATAAAATTAATAAAATGAAATAAAAAATAATTTATCCAATTGAGACTTGAAAACAGGGGCAGTGCACATGCTAATCTCTCTCTCTCTCTCTCTCTCTCTCTCGTTCTTTTTACTCTGTCCTAATCCTTCCAGTTAAATCACCTCTGCAGAAACCCTTCATACATTTGGGGTTTCCATTTCTGGGGCTTATTCTCTTATTTTCTTTCTATATAGAAGATACATCCCTTCTCTGAAACATGGCCGCGATCCGATTGCAGCCGGAAGAACCGGACGTCTCACAGGCGCGAGCGCTAGCCGCTGCCGATCTAATCTCCGACGATGACCGCTCTGTGGCGGCGGACTCATGGTCCATAAAGAGCGACTATGGTAGTACTCTTGACGACGATCAGCGGCACGCCGACGCCACCGATGCTCTCTCGGCCGCCGCATTCCGTGCCGCTTCCGATTATAGGTTACAATCGCTGCCATACATTACTCGCGACATTTTTGGTTCTGATGAATTTAGAAAATTGATTTTTTTTTTCTTCTTGTATTTGATTATGGACATATAAAAAAAACTGATGAAAGAGTTTAGGGATAGGAAATGTCTTCGACTATCCTGTTGGGCACGAGTGCCCCACCACTGTCGATTTAATCCATTTCAGACTCGGGTGTGTAGACCATTCATGGAAGTTATTGCGGGAAAGGAAGCCCCATGATCCTATTATATTTGCCGGGACTTTGATAGTAGATCATCCAATTTTTTCTTGACATATATAATCGACAAAATGTTGTTAGGGTGATCATCGATTGCATATTGTCACGGTGATCATGTTGCTATGATTACTAGATCTAAGTGCATTTTTCATGGATGGTCGACAATTGGGGTCTGCCAAATGTTCGTAACTTCGTACAGATCAGCAAATGGAACTTTTGGTGGACTCCATGACTCCAGAAGCACAATCCAATCCACATTGACTGGAGAAAAGCTTAGATGTGAGATGAACTGCTAAATTTTTATTAACTTGTAGAAGGTTAAAATTTGTTCAGGATGTGATCCAAATACCTGGAAAGTCCGACTGTTGTTGAGGAAGTTGCAAGCTCTTATGAATTATTGACATTCTCTGATAAGAGATTGTGGAATGTCATAATGAGAAGCTGATGTGTGCTATGTTCAGAGTATGATAAGTGATAACTGTCAATGTCTGATAGATGTAATTCGTTTGAATTCTCTTGGGCACTGATTTCTTGAAAAAATGCCACGCGGATATATACTTGTATGTTGATGTAGATGGTGCATGCCTATAAATGTTGGAAATTTGTTTACTTTCTGAAGATGGAGAAAGTTTTGTTTTAGTGATTTTTATTTTGCTTTTTACAATTTAATGATTTATGAACAGTTCTGACAAGGAGGAGCCAGATGCTGAAGCAGTCACATCAATGTTGGGTTTCCAGAGTTACTGGGATGCAACATACGCAGATGAGTTATCCAATTTTCGTGTGCATGGCCATGCTGGTGAAGTTTGGTTAGTTCCTTGACTTGTAAATGTTCTTGTTCCCCATTGTATTTTGGATGAAAGACCGGGAAGTAATGAGCGTCTTGGTAGCTGCTACCTATTTGATCATTTGTAGGATATTAGCTAGGTGGTTGAGTCGATGCACGGAAGGAGACTAAGTCATGACGTAATTTTGCCCGCCTATCCCATGTCCACACTGCAACCTTCAAAGTATTTTGCCTCTTACTTTGTACTCGCATTGTCACCTACCTAGTGGAGAAGGGCCATCCTTAGTGGTGTTATAGTTTATAGTTATTAATATACCGTAGTATAGTTTTTCTTTTTCTTTTTCTTTTTTCATTTTCGTCTTTTTTTTGCCTCCTTCCTTAATAGATCTTGCACAATTAACAAAACTTTGGTTTTAATAACCTTCCTTACTTCTCTAGTCATATTGGATGTGCGTAGAGATCCGGAGGCATTTAAAGAGGTTAGGTTCTATACTTGCTGTCCTTTTTATACTTGAGATTAATCACTAAACTAGTTTTTTTTTTTTTCCGGCTGGAGGCTTCATTCTTTGGGGTTAGAAAAGGTGAGGCTGGTGATTTAGTGGAATGAATAGGTTTACTAATGGTTTATTGGTTGGTCTTGGTAATGGAGTGCTCCTTAAGATTAGGGTTTTATTGGGTTGAGGTGAGAATCTAGGAGTTTCAAAGAATGAGGCTTAAATTTGACTATTTGTTAATTTTTTTAAGTGATTGGTCACTATGATTGGTTAACTATGGCTGCTATACTTAGAATTCTGCTCCTATTGTTTGGATGTTAAGTTGATTTTGAAAGGCTAATAAAAAAACATTAGAGTTAAGAACTAAGATTTAGGTCAATCTTAGGTCTGAAGTACTTGGGAAGTAATAGATAATGTGAATAGTAAAAAAAATCTAGATAACTGAGAAGGTGATCTCCTAAGGAATTATATTAGCACTTTTGTATTCAAAGGACGCCTTCTAGCTCAATTTTACTAAATATTTGAGAGGGGAAACTTTCCATCTTTCACTATTGAGATGATTTGAGACCCCATGTAGACCATGCTGATTTGTTGCAAGCTTAGCCAAGTTTTAGAACCATAGCCCATAGCTTTTATATTAAACAAAATGAAATTACCAACTTACTGGTTGACCCCTGTAATCTAAATAAAAATATACTAGCACTCTAGTAGCACATTGAATTCATTTTGTCCTCAAACAAGATACTATCTATCAATAAAATTCATAAATAAATACACAAATCTGATCCAAAACTTGATTGCCCAAGGTTCGCAGAGCTTGATGTGAAGTTGGAGATTTCCTTTTTTGTGTTAGTATGGTTTGCATCAGTTGACTACACTAATACATAGTTTAGATCATAACTCAAATGGTGAGCTGCACATTTACATTTTTTTTCCGTAAACAACTATGGAGGACAAGAGAGGCATACTTCCTTGTACAAGAGGAAACAGGAGGAAACCTTAAAAAGAAAAAAACAGTCTAAAACTCATGTAGATACAGAATTGATCCTTCACGTGATAGTTGCCAAGATTGGCAGAGGTCTACATTAAGGGGAGAAGGCTTAACAGAGGAGAATTGAGATTTCCTAATTTTAAGATC
Source organism: Arbutus unedo (assembly GCA_014822125.1). Lineage (NCBI taxonomy): Eukaryota > Viridiplantae > Streptophyta > Magnoliopsida > Ericales > Ericaceae > Arbutus > Arbutus unedo. The sequence goes on along the minus strand of JABCMJ010004435.1, from coordinate 9,434 downwards.
AAACTTAATCCTCAGAAGAACTGAGGATGGAGGCTTTTAGATTCCTCTATACACTATGGAATCCCTCTTCTGCCATATATTCTAAAGCATAGCTATCCTAACAATTTTCAAATGATGCTATGAAGGGATTTGCCCTTAAGCTTTCCAATGAGTTGGGAGATCTCATCATTTTATGAATGTGGTCCTTTTGATATCCCACAATTGGAATAAAAAACTTGCTACCTGAGATGTCTAGAGAAAGGGCATTTAAAGAATAGCTGATCCATGTCTTCATCTTGGAGATTGTGCAAAGAGTAGGGAGGGGTTAATTGCAACCCCCATCTTGGTTCTGAGGCAGCTGTTTGCTGCCATTAAGAGGATAAAACAGTGACTTAGAATGGACATTGGGTACCAAATGAGATGATGCCTATGTATAATAGGGTAATGGGCTCTTATGGATTCCCATATTGATGCAACTTTGAAAGTAAAAGATGGGAAAACAATCCATTGAGTTTGATCTATTCTAGAGTATTTGGTTGATAATTTGGAAGGAGGGAGGTGGAAAAAGGCCAAGTCCGTTGCTAAGTGGGTCTTGACCATTGCCAATGATATGCTTGATTAGGGTCCTGGCGATTGGCCTGAGGTGCAGTATTTTCCTCCGTCCAGGAGCAGTTGGATTTGAAGTTCAGTAATAGTTGTGCTTAATCAGGCATTTATAACACCAGTTAACCCAAAAGGAGTTACTCGTAGAGCAGATAGACCATATATGCCTAAGTAAAGATGCATGATTCCATTCCTTGATTCTCTTGATTCCAAGGCCTCCTTTCTTCGGTTTACAAACAGAAGACCAAGCTGCCTTATTGGAATGAAGGTAATTTTCCTATACAATGTGTAGGAAATTCGTGAGTAATATCTTTATGTGCAATCATATAGACCAGAATACTTGCATGCTAAATAAAACTGACTTTATTAGTTGAAGCCTCCCTCCATAAGATAAGAATTTATTGGTCAGTTCTTCATTTTATCCTGAATCCTGGTAATTAGGCTGTTGGCAAACTGTCATAGAGAGCTTGGAAGTGATAAAAGGAACATCCAAGTATCTGACGGGACGTGCCCTATCACAGCACACAAAGCTTCCTTAGTTTGGCTATCCTAACCACAAATGTATAACAATTATCGGTAAGTGTGTGTGCAGTGTAAAGGTATTGAGGTTTTTTTCCTCCGTGAATTTTGACTTTGTTGTTGTTAGCATAATCAGAGTTTGGACCTGCTGTGCCATTTTTTCCATGTTGTGTTTATTCAATATGGATATGATGGCTTTGGTAGTATGCAAGTTGGAATTTGTTGTTTCCTTGATGCAGCTTGATCAAACTACTAGTTATAATAGTTGCTATCTTTATATATGATTCGTGGGAATATGCTGTTAATAAATCTCTTCATGTAAATCCCCTTGAACTCTGCTGTTGGCAAAAAAGGGTTTGTTGATATTCTTGTTCATTTTTTGCCCAAGTCTACTTACCTCGAAGGTCCACTATAGAATCTTGTCCACTGTTTCTGTAGGTTTGGGGCTGAGGTTATGGAAACTGTAGCCTCTTGGACCAAAAGCTTGTGCACTGACATTTTTCAAGGCCGTTTGCTGAATCCTGTTGATGATGATGAATCAGGGTCCGTTGAACAGAGTGGTAAAGATTTGAGTAGTTGGAGTGCACTTGACATTGGCACTGGCAATGGTCTACTACTACAAGAACTCGCAAAGCAAGGGTATATTAAACTTTCCCTGCTGTTGTTTTCTTTGTACAAATTTCAGATTGGAAATACTTAATTTGTAGTAATTGACGTTGTTAAGCTCCTAACTTAGGATATTGTTCATCATTTATTTTCTTTATTGGTGATAAGGGAAGCTGACCTAATAGGATGAGACAGGACCATCACCTAGGTTATTTCACGTCATTTAGACATGATGTTTTGGTCTCAGGTTCACTGACCTGACTGGAACTGATTATTGCGAAGGAGCAGTTGACCTTGCTCGAAGTCTTGCTGATCGCGATGGCTTCACCGACATTAAATTTCTGGTATGACAGAACTTCAAACCATAATGGATTGATGCCTTTTTACAACATGTTATCGTGTAGAATTTCGATGTAGGAGTATCACCTAATCTTGAATTTGAGGTATGGACAAGGCCACCTTGTTTTCCTATCAGCATAACACTAAAAATGCAGATGCTCTTAAAATTGGACTAATCTGGAATGACATGAAGGTCATTACAGATCCTTGGGTCAAGTTATGGGATAAGCACCACTAAGTATGACGCAAGCATTAATTGTTGGGTTAAATAAGCTCTTGAATAACTTTTTATCAAGTGAATGTCTAGGTTGTCCTTCGAAATTCTATAGAGGCACTCTGGCAACTAAGTGTAATTTTGTCCACGTATTAACAGCTATAAATAAGTAAACGGGCTAGAAATTGGAGCTTCAAGAAATATCAGTTCTTTAGGTCAAATAAGCTGGAAAAGCATGAGTACTAAATTGCTGTCGATTACCAATCTTTTCCACGCAAACTGCTTAGTAGTGGTGACAAACATACCCTATGTCGAGGTACCTTCTGATGACTCGTACTGTTGTACATTGGTGGTGTACATGGGAGATTTATGACTGGTAAAAGTTGTCCAGCTCGGCCTATTAGAGAAAGATTGGTGCAGGGGTTAAGACAATAACAAAATAGCCAAATAGGTTGGGTTGATAAGAATGTCGGGGGAGTAATCCGTACATGGCCCAAACACGGGGTCAAAGTGAAGTTTGTCAGTCTTCAGTTTCCGTCTATTCTTTCCTCCACTGTTGCTACATCTCAGCTTCTCTAAAACTACACGGTTTTCGTTTCTTTTTACCCTTCCTACTTTGCTGGTCTGACTTCTTTCCTCCCGTGGTGCCATAAAGTGTTTTATAAAATACCCTAGAGAAAGTAGCTACATGTTTGGGAATTGATTCTCAAACGATAATGTTCTCCATGTGTGATAAAAACATACTGATCTTTGTTCATTCTCCAATAATCGTCCTTTAGTTCCACTTCTTTATTGCAAGTGCTGCTTTTCTCTTTTTCCCGCAATGGATACAGACAAGCTTAGCTAGCTGCTGGTTCTCGTCTTTACTCTCTTCCGCTTGCTCTCTAGAATTCTGCAGCTCTATTACTGTTGTTCTTTGCTCCCCAGCTTGTTGCTGCCGCTGTTTCTCTCTCTGTTACTTCTTCTACCTTCTTGCTCCACCCATTGCTACTGCTGTGTTCTTCCTTGACTGCGGCCCTTTTTCTTTTCTATGCTCCTACTGCTCCATGTTGTGAAAGTATTGTGAGAAAGAAGATAAATGTTTGAAGCATGTTGGAAAATCCATGGGGATTAACAGATATTTGTAAAGCATGATGAAGTTTTATTCAAGCAGCAAACTTTGTCGCTGAACTGGCTTATGTCTCTAGTGATAACTTATTTCAGAAGCCTTCACCGAGAATCATTAATGGGTTTGTAGTCTTCCAGACCTTAAACTCGAGGACGAGTTTTCCCTGACAAGAGGTTTGATGTATTTTGATAGTGTTCTAGTGAAATATCGGAATTGCATTTTTCCCTACTGTGGTTTTTTCCTTATGTTCTGAATTATCAAGTTTCATCTCTCTCTATCCCTCAAATCTTCACACTGATGTAGCTTGAATAAGCCACGCAACATAAACAGAAACTGCAGTATACTTTTCTCATTGAAATATATACTGTGGAAGATTGAGGGATAGGGAGAGACAAGAAATGGGAGAAAACCGTAGAACTCCTAGGGGCCTTGAAAATCCACTAGGAGAGAGGAGAAAGAAAGGGAGGGAAAACCGGCAGAACATCTTGGGCCTTGAATTACACAAAGGGGAAGAAGAGAAGAAAGAGGAGAGAAGGAGGGGGGTTGGTTGGTGTGATGTGGCCTTAGCAGCAAACAAACTCTAGGGTGTACATTTTTTTTTTTGCCTCTCAAATGAAAGCTTAAGTCCTATTTGTAGACTCTCCAAAACCTTGAAGTGTGAAATACCAAAATAACCCTAAAATAAAATAATGAATCAACAACCAGTTGCTTTTCCTGCAAAACATATTACATAATTTGATGACGGTGTAACTTTTAACACTTCTATTGGTCCTTAGAGTAGCTCTGCAGGGAAAAGCAAATAACGAAACTGCATAGTAATACATGGCATTCGCGAAAGAGGGAAGTTGCTCCCTTTTCCATAATATTCAAGAAAGAAAAAAGAGGGAAATGTGTGAAAGGTCCCTCTAAACAGCCTGATCATTGATCAGTAAGTCTTTACACACTACTCTTGTACACAGGTAGAAAAACTATTCATTTTAGTGAGTTAATTATTAAATTATACATCATAGCAACAAAATGGAATGTAATGACTATAGCTCTTGTATGAAGTATCGGGAAAGATCGTAGCTCACATATGAGTAACCATCGTTAAGGTTATTATTATCTCTTATGGGGAGATACATTGCAAATTAAATATATGTCATGAGTCATTGAGATGGTAAGTAGTTTTGTATCATAACTAATACATCATTTATGAATAAAATTGCAATGATTGTGTACATGACTATACTATGACTTTCATCCTCCTCCCTCTTCTTTACTTATTACTTACCATATCTTTTGTAATTCTCTGGAGATTTATAGTGAAATTAGTATGTTTAGTCTTTAGTTTTTACAAATATATTTTCCAATTATAGAAGACTGATGTCAAATCGGAAATTTCCATAGTCACATGTTAGCAAGTGTCTAAGAAGTATCAACGACATCTTAATTTCTTATTCATAGACACCGAAGAAGTATCAGACACGTTATAAAAAGGGTTCCAGTTATGTGCTCAAATTAAGATTTTATTTGCTACTTGGGGACATGAAAAAAAGTGTATTGGGTATGTATCCAAGAAGTGTCAGGTCTGACACTCGGATACGGACACAGACACATCATCTTCTTTGAAGTGTCTTTGCCTTGTCTGATTGCTTTGCGATTTGATTTTTGCTTAGCCCTGATTTTGGTTTCAGGTTGACGATGTTCTTGAGACAAAATTAGAACGGAAGTTCCATCTTGTCGTGGATAAGGGGACTCTAGATGCCATTGGACTACATCCAGATGGCCCTATCAAAAGGTTAGTAGCTTCCTGACTTGCATTTGCAAATTCATTCGAATTTTGTGATCTGGAAAGCCCCCTCAATACTAGATGCACACTATTAAGTATTCTTTGCTAGTCCCCAATTTCCAATGTATTCTCAATCAATAGCCTTTTATTTTGGCACTTCTGTTCACTGACCTGAAGACGTGATAATTCTTGTTCAGGATCATGTATTGGGATTCTGTCTCAAGGTTGCTGTTGCCTGGTGGTATATTGGTAAGCAGATCCCTTGCTTCATGTATCCTTCCTTGGAATTGAGCCTCTCCTATTTGCTATGCTTTTTTCTTGACCTGTGTTGGGAGCTATTTTCTTATGAACTGCTACTCATACATAGTAAATTAACAAGTGATAAAACATTCTCATCTAATTTTCTCTCCTCTAGGTTGAAGCTTTTTTTCATAGTTGTCGTATACTTATTTATGAGCGGTGCCTCCTTTCAGATATGTGTTGAACTCAAATCCAAATTCTAGCTCTTTAAGTAATTCTTGGACAAATTGACATTTTCCACGTGATCATATGGCAGGTGATTACATCTTGTAATAATACAAAAGATGAATTAGTTCAAGAAGTGGATAGTTTCAATCAGAGAAGTATTGGTACCTCCCAAGAAATTGGGACCGTTGGGGATCAAGAGGCAGGCAGGGATCCTCCATTTCGTTACCTTGATCATGTTCGTTCGTATCCAACATTCATGTTTGGAGGATCCATAGGATCACGTGTTGCCACTGTAGCATTTCAGAGGAACTGAAACCAGCAAATTTCAATCATGACTAGGTCATCTCCGTCAACTGGTTTTTTTATTGGTTAGGACTTATTTGGGTGGTCAAAGAAGTGGGAGTTACTGATCTCTAAAAGGCACGAATCTATGGGGAAAGGGTGCAATTTCTATCTTGAGAAGATGCCTTCCAAGCTTTTGTTTGCTTGAAATTTGGAACTGATCTCTGTAAATTTGACCGTGTTCTGGATTTGATGTATTGCTCTTGAATCCGCGCCCTAAACCATGGTTTATTGTTGCTTAAATTTTCCGCAGTTCTGTTTTTGAGGACTGAGTATAACATTTGACTGTTATTTTCTAGCTTCTTGTAATTGTCTGATATGGGGTTAGGGCCAGATTCATGACGGTGAATTTTTGTCATCCATCATATAACCTGTAGCAAAGGTTCACCACCATTCTTTTCATTACACAAGTGATCAGCTGAACTTCATTTTTACCTGTTTAACTGCTGTGTTGTACACCTTTAGGACTAGATAACTCTTCCTCATGGAAGTCACGTTCCCAATGCAATAGTGCTTGTAGTCTCTCTCTCTCTCTCTCTCTCTCTCTCTCTCTCTCTCACACACACACACAAAAAAAAAAAAAACCAATTTGTGGTCTGCCCTGCCAAGTTTTCCCTCCCATGTTTATTTGTTTATTTAGCTAGTTGTCACCAAATGAATGTAGTTTTCCAAGCTTTCAGTTGGGCCCAAGTGCGTAGTTGGAAAGCTGAAATGGCCGATGTGAGAAAATTTTGAATTGGTCAATTTGGGAAATTTTCAGTCCACCAAAATGGTGTGTTGATGTCAGAAAATGAGTAGGTATTCTTGAAATTTGCTTTTGGTTCTTGAACACAAGTTCGGTGATCGGGGATGGTTGTCCGGTTGTGGATCCTTTGACGATCAAGTTAGAACACTATAAGAGAAGATAATCTGTATATAGATTGAGAATGAAAATGGTTACTACTTGGTCTTGTGGTTGAAGATGAATTTTTAGCCTGCCTCGTTAGCCCCGCATGTGCTGCCTTGTATGGAACAAGTCTGGATAGAAGCGAACTGCCTGGGAACACGCTGGGTAGGTCAGTTGGTCATGTTTCAGTTTGGGGGCTTCTGGTCAGCTTGTAGGATTTGTCAGTTATTGGTCGGTCTTGAGTTCATATTGGGTTATCAATGTTAAATTCATGAATCTAAACGGTTAAATCGGAGGATTGTAAACGAGTTTTATCTAACAAATCGTGGTTGCTTTTTGGAAATCATGATATTTTTGGATAAAAAAATTAGTAAGATGCTTTTGAGCATGATTTTTTTGTTCTTACTTTTTTCAAAAGTAATTATCAGTGAAATTGGTGAATTTAAATGGTCAAATACTATTTCCCTTCTCATTTAAAAATATCTCTTTTTACACAAATTTAATATCCTTTTAAATTGGTGCAAAGGTTCGATTAGGTACGGACATATGCATTAAATGACATGAAAATGAGTATAACTAACATGAGTCATAGTGTGCTCATGAGAAGTGCACGTAGACTATTTTAACATTACACGTCATGACACTATTAAGAAAGTGGCCTATGTTTATCTAAACATGGTGGTAAACACATTACCTACTAAATAAATCCCCTGGCCACCTCTTAATCGTTGGGACCATTCCCATGGGTGGTGTTAAATAAAACCCATTGGATCAAACTGCTATGGGAAAAATTTCATGGACCAATATTTTTTTAAACTAATATTAGATCAACATTTAAACTCTTTATTCTTGATTAAATTTTAACAATCCGAACCGTTCTATGTGTTTAAAACATGTTTTTAAGGGTACCTGCAAGAAATCAGCTCAAAATATTATCGGAAAGAGTTTGATCGAAACAATAGCTCATAAAACAGTTCATTTTGAACCACTGCTTGGATGAAGCCTTTCCGGTAATATTTTGAGCTGATTTCTCACGGGTACCCTTAAAAACATGTTTTAAACACATTGAATGGTTCGGATCGTTAAAATGTAATCGGGAATGAAGAGTTTAGATGTTGGTCTAATATTGGTCTAAAAGAGTGTTGGTCTTGACCCGAATCGTTCAATGTGTTTAAAATATATTTTTAAAGGTACCCGCGAGAAATCAGTTCAAAATATTACCCGAAAGGGCTTGATCCAAACAGTGACTTGTAAAACAGTTCCTGTCAGTATTTTGAACCACTGCTTCGATCAACCCATTTTCTAGTAATATTTTGAGTTGATTTCTTGCGGGTACCCTTAAAAATATGTTTTAAACATATTGAACGGTTCGGATCATTAAAATTTAATCGGGAATGAAGAGTTTAGATGTTGGTCTAATATTGGTCTAAAAAGTATTGGTCCATGGAGCTGTCCCATATATATATATATATATGTATGTATATATATCTGTGTGTTATATGTGCGTGTAATTTTAAATATTAAATGTGTTTATCTATATCTATATATGTTATATATGTGTGTGTAATTTTCAATATTAAATGTGTATATCTATTTGTATTTATTTGTGTGTATATATATATATATATACACAAACACAAACACAAACACAAACACAAACATATATACATATATGTATATATGTGTATACATATTGATATATAAATATATTTGTATATCTATATGTATACGTATATGTATACACTTATACACACACATGTGTATTTATATGTATATATATCTATATGTGTGTGTATTTATATGTATGTTTTATATTTACATATAAACACATGTACAAATATATATTATATACGTGTCTATAATAACGTACAATTGTATTGAAATTTAGCTAACAAATTATAGGATATCATTTTTATACATTATTTACAATAATAAGTCACTTATAATTCAAGTATTCAATACAAGGACAATAATTCTAAATAACCCATTTTTAACTTAACACTCCCTCTATTTTTTTGAATTTAGTGGGTTTGGAACCAAGTTGGAGTAAAGTATATGAGAATTTCTATCTAAATTACTGATTAGTCCTCGAGACCTTGGGTGGAAGTGAAAGGACAAACCCCCCAGTGACCCCAAGTATTATCGTCGAGTTTCGACTTTGAAACGTCTAAATTTACAGCTCGTACCAATCTCCACCGAACAATCCCGTAGGGTTAACACTCCCTCTATTCCCCAACTGATGAGAAGCTTTAATTCCCACCGAAAGTAGCTTAGTCATCCACCAACATTGAACTAGTAGCTCTTCAATTTGCGTGCAGTAAAGCAATGATTGATTTACAATTTTTTGATATTAATTCGTTCAATTCTCTGAATTAATTCATGATTTAATTTATGTGACTATGAAAGATAAATATGTAAAGAACGCAAAATACATGATGTATAAATATTCGTGAAAAATCCCAAGATAGGAAAAATTACTAATACGTAAATCGCAGAATAACAAAATTTCTAACAACCAAATTTATAATTTTCAATGTTAATTTAGAATCTCTTTGTGGACTCTTCACAAACTGCTTTGAACGGTACTCCTTCAATATTT
>JABCMJ010004433.1:0-10952 GCA_014822125.1 Arbutus unedo | reverse complement strand
AATTAAACTTACAAAATAAGTATTCATAATTGAGAAAAGAAATCTTAAAAATGCCGTATTTTCCGTTGTGTCCTTAGCCTTATTTATTTATTTATTTTAAATTATTGTATATCGTGTCTTTGTCCGTATTGTATCGAATCTGTGTTCATGTTCGTGGAGCCATCTAGTTTCACAAATATAAGACCATCACTAATAAACCGGGTAGTCTAAGTTGCGTGGGGATATTATTTACATATGAAAAGTGATGGGTTCCAATCTGAGGATGTAGTGGACTCGTGTTATTTCCGGTTTCTCACCAATCTCGTAGGAGGATAAGTTAAAAGAAGATGAAAATCTCATTGTTAGTTCGACAGTCAAAGTCTGAAGTTTGAAATCTTTCAAATATTATTAATTTTTATAGAGCTTAATTCATACAGAGTTTTGTTCTGATTTTAATTGAGATCACTATAAATACACTATGAAATTGGTTCCAATAAATTAGTTGAAATACGCGTAAACTGACCAGACACTTTGAATTGTAAAAAGAAAAAAAAAAAGAAGATAAAAAACCAATAACAATATAATAGACAATTATGATGATGAGATTATGTTATCTTAGTAGACAGTATTAGTTGGAGTTTGATGTACAGGGGATTGCAAGGATGAAAATGGAGTGAAGGACAGGTGTGTAGCAGGTGCAATTAACAATTACACTAGCCAGCTTCTCACCCATGGCAATTCTCCCTCCCAATGTAAATCCCTGTAAAACCAAACCCTCATCATAATATCTGCAGTATTAATGTTCTTGTTTCTTTCATCTTTCTCCCCTGTTTTTCATTTGGGCTTGTACCTCTTCAACTCTTGTATATTTGTTTCTCATCTATACTACAATACTGTCTCTTTGTTTCAAAACAAAAAGTCAAACCTTAACAACCTCTACCTCTCTTTCACCACATTTATTCTTTGCATATACAGATATACCAACTGTTCTATATATAGATATATGTATATAAACATTTTCAGAATACTGTGTCTTGCAAATTCTGCTAATGTTCTATGGTAACCTCGTAGATAACCTCACAGAAGCTTTGCTCTTCCTTTCTCACTTCATGGGAGATATTCATCAGGTATATATGGGAATAAATTGAGAATATTTGATGTATTTTCTTTTATTGCGTTATTGAGCAATTCTTTTTTCTTCTAATGAAGCCACTACATGTGGGATTTACTTCCGACAAAGGAGGAAACACAATTGACGTCCATTGGTATCGAACGAAAACAGTTCTACACCATGTAAGTTCAAATTAATGAATTAGTGGCTAGTTGTTTTAACAAACAGATCGTGTTCTCAAATTTAAACCACATAGGTCTGGGATACTAGCTTAATTGAGACCTCTGAAACAACCTCGTACGATTCAGAACCGGATGGATTCATTGCTGCAATCCAAGCCAATATTACAGTATGCATCTATTTACAATCATTCCTTAACTTAAATACAACTTAGTCTTTCCACACACAAAATTCTAACAAGTGCCCTTTCCTTTCTCACGATAGGGTGAATGGGCAGGCCAAGTAGAGGGATGGAAGACCTGCAGCAGTAATATCACAACATGTCCAGACATGTATGTTCTAAATAAGAAAATTTTATGTTCAGAAAAACGAAGAAAGCAGTGTTTGAAAACATCCAATTTCTCAGGAAAACAGTTATGGCCTAAACCAAATTCGTATCCTCCCTTTCAAATCCTTGCAGATATGCATCTGAGGGAATTAAAGCAGCGTGTGAGTGGGCATACAAGGGCGTAAGTGAAAATTCAGTTCTACAAGGCAAGTAATAATTTCACTTTTCTTATTCTTATAGTCATGCATGAATTTTCAAAATTTTCAAATAGGATTTTAACCTTAAATTTTCTTTACAGATGATTACTTCCAATCACGTATACCAATTATCACATGGCGTTTAGCTCAAGGAGGAGTTCGGTTGGCGGCCGTGCTTAACCGCATATTCAGTTGAATACCGATTCATTTCTAGTTTCAAGGGAAGACTAGAGAAATCCCAAGACAGTAAACATCTTTAGACTGGATTTTAAGAATATATTGTGATCTACATTAGATGATCTAAAATTACTTTCTATTACAAAAGTTTCTATTCATTCCCATGGCAACCAAACTTCTGTAGAAAAATATGTTGTCATAAGAAAATCGGCATTCGCTCCAAACTTCAAATATTCAGTTAAAGGTGCTTCAAGTTCTTTAGAAAAACACAGCTACATGATTTACCAGATAAATCTACAATATAAGCAATACCCTTGTTATGAAAAACATAACAAGGTCATTAATCACACAAACACTTTTTTTTCCTACACAATTTACAATTTATAAATACAGTATTCAACTGTCTGAACCCAAACTGTGACATACACCATCAATAAGGAGTTATTATCCCTTCACTGGCGGTTTTTTCACAACAAGAACGGGGCACTTGGCACTACGAACACAATAGTTGCTCACACAGCCAAAAATAGCCCTGCATTGAGAAATTTGGTTTAGATGTACATGGGGTTGTTGTATTGGACTATAATAGTGAATAACACACCTTGAGCATTTTCTTTACCTTTGAAACGGGTATAAAACAGTGCATCTGAATGCTAACCTCCTAAGTCACTAACATAGGATTTAAGACATATTCATGCGACTATCTAGCCTGACAAATAGTAGCAGGAAATATCCAACTATCCATAGTTGTAGGTTTCAATTTATCTATGGGTTGGACCTATTGCATAGAAATCTGCGCACTTGCATTGTTATATGATTTTCACTTATTTAAGCACTTCTAATATTCGTTTTCTCTCCAATATCCCACCTCTCTAAAATCATAGTCAGCTTAGCTAGTATTCAATATGTATGAAGATGCTTGAACAGAAGACTTTAGGTACAATTGATTCGTTTGCAAAGTTGTACTTCTAATGGGGCACCAGAACTAATGGCTATAAAGAAGTGACAAGAAGAAGGATAAGAAAATTGAACAAAAATAAACTGGACACCATTCTGTCTTCTGACTTTCAACTTATTAGAAGAAAGAAAACCGACCTCTGGATCTTCCCCAGCTCACTATCACCTAAAACAAGGAGGTCGATCTTGTGCTCTTGAGCTGCATCACATATGGCTTCTTTAGGATCTCCAAACTGTGCTATTATTTCTGCATTTACCTATCGATACGAAGACAATGGAAATCATTTGTAGGTATTGTATGTAGTATGCTTGAGCAAAACAAGTTTATATGCTCAAGAAAGAAAAGCAGTACTTGAAAGTAATAGAAATAAATTCTTGAAAGTGTAGAATCGTGATTGTTTCCTCCTATAGGGCGTAAATAGGCCAAACTCAAAACTTGCCAAATTAAGGATTATTATGTCCAATTTTGCATATAATAATGATGCAAGACCACACAATTTATGCAAATACGAGAAGCTTATATGCACAAGTTTTAACTTAGAATTCAAAACTACCAAGAAGAAAAGTCCCCAAGTATAAAACAAAACATGATCAAAGCAACCCAACGAGATCTACTATTGAATCAAAAGTTGCAAAACTAAAGTTCTTTGCCTCGGTCTCCATTCTTAAATGATTTCATCTACAAATGACCATTGTCGTAGGATAATTCAATCCAAATTAAGGCCCATGGTATTTGTTTACCTATCAGCCTACATAATTATAAAGTAAGTAAGATACACAGTGACCTATCTAAAAGACAACATATAGGAAAAAAAAATATAGTTATTGTGCTAGTGAAACTAAAAGTCCAATTTAAAGGTAATTATATATGAATAGATCTAAAGGCTTATCTTAGTGCAACTAAAGTAGATTCCACTCGATAAGCAATAGAAGAAAAGCAGATCTAGAGAGCCATGAATAATGAATCAATTACGTCAGTAACAAATATTGTCACATAAAAATTGAAAAATGGTCATACCCCATGAGTGGTGCAAATGCTCTTAGCTTTTTCCAAAATGCCCAATGAAACCTCCTTGTTCTTTTCTTGGACACAATAAGCGTACTGAGAAGCTGATATTCAAAATTTAGCAATACATGTTAGTAGAAATTCTCATTACAAAAACAGTTATATAACCCTTATACATATTTTAAACAAAACCAATGGATAGCCCATCCATACCAACCATGGTGGAGGGAGAAGGGATCAATCTCAAGGAATAGAGAGAAGGAGTCAAGTGGGACCCATTGACTTCTTAATTTCTCCATTTACCAATCAAAATTGTTGTTCCATGTTCAAATTTTGACCCGACAAATATGATGAAATTGTCTTTACTAAACTGAGAGTCTTGCCCCCTTTTCACATACGGCTTTTAACATTTAATAGGTGTGGATATATATAATATCCACACGATCCACGGATAAATACCAATACATATTTATAGATATTCATGCACTTTTAACAAATATTGAGAGCTATGACTGGCAATTAATCAATTATTTATACATACATGTTTTGTAATTTGTGCATAGAAAAAAGACTTGTTCTAGGCATGAATCCCACTGCTTAAAAATCCCAGCTCTGCCTTTGCGAACAACTGTGGATTTCATTTCTAATTCTTTTTCCAGACTCAAAAGCCTAGGTTCTGTTAATTGGGACGTGGGAAATTAGTTTAGGAAAACTCTGGACACCATATCTTGACCAATTCGGTAATCAATCCAATCACACATAAGGGTTCCTTTATATTTATCACTAAGTGCTCTAATGTACAAGGGGATAGTACCAGTTTGGAAGTCTTCTAATTTTGGTCACTGTGTAACTTTTTAGTCCCTAAATTACCCCCAAAATATATTTCCAATTACTTTTTAACAATCTTTTTTTTTAAAAGGCAAATGAATTGATATTAAAACAACATAACACTTGGTATTACAATTTTACGAAACTAGCCCTTGGTGGGAGAGGGCCAAACCCAGGCAAACAACACTGTAATAACTCCCTACCGAAATATCTCAATACTTAGAAAAATAAGGACACAAAAAAAAAAAAAACCTACCTTCCATTATTTATTTTAAGTAATCGTTTCTCCTATCTAACAAACTACTCCAGTGTCAAATAAATTAATGAATTCTCACTTGCACATTAAAGCCTGCAACCAAGGGCGGAAGTACAGAGAACTTCTGTACTTCTAGTGGGCAATAGTCCAGGTAAAATTATATATATATATATGTAAAATTATAGTTTAGGTAATTTTAATTTGCCCTATTATTTACAATTCAATATATTTTTAGGCCAGAATAAATTCAATTTCTAGTTCTACCCTTGCCCCCAACCCAATTTGCCCTTTGAATTACATTAGGAATTTCAAGACGTTTGTGTATGTGCATACATAAAAATATATCTATCCATCTATAAACATAAATATACACACATACATATATCTATGTATATATGTATATGTATGTGTGTGTGTGTGTGTGTATATATATATAGTAGACATAACTGGCTGAGACGGGGCAGTAAACGCGAGCAGAGCCAAGAGAGGCGGCGAACACATTACTGTTCGTCGGGGATGGCAGCGCCATAAAGATAAGGAGGGGACGGCCAGAGGCTTTGATCGAATCACGAAGATTTTTGAGAACCCAGATGAGGGCGTGATAACTGGACTCGGTCTCATCAATCGCCACCATCACCTTCTTCCCACTCTCCACTGCAGCCATTTTACAAATTTCACTTCAATTCGAGGTATCTGCTTCAAAACAAAAACCCAGAAATTAGTAAGACAGTCAAAAGGAGTAGAGCAGGTATTTCTAATTTGGGTGAGGGGGTTTGTTATGCTTTCTAGTCTGATGTAACATCTAGTTTTGACAAAAGAAGAAAACGTTCGCTAACCTCTTTGAAGTTAACTAACTTCACACAATATCCACCCCTTTATATAGACTACGAAGATTGTAGAGTTTCGCTAACCAGGGTTAGGTCACCAGTTAGGAAAATTAAAATTTATAATTTAAAATCAGCAAAATAAAATTTCAAAATGGTTTCACATAGTTGAAGGTGAACAAACCATGAGAATTTGGTATAGAATTTATACTTATTAGATACTTCCAATAATTGTTTGAGACAACTAAATAGAGAGAATTAATATTCTAAAATTTTCTTTGGATTTTACATTGGAATGCCAAGCGGATTAATAACTTTTTAATTTTTAAGATTCTAGTCTTACCATTGACTTACGCAAATTCAATAATTGCATATGTGTTTTATTTATGTTATACGTTAGGTTGGATCAATTAATTTAGCATTTTTTTTTTAAAATTGCTACCATCACAACTATGCATAATAATTTATTTCATAGGTATTTAATTAAATTCTATATTATATGGTAAGTACCAAATACATATGTGATCTACAAATCTATATGTACATGAGGTTGGATTAGTAACATAATATTTTTCAAGATTAATTGCTACTTTTAATATGTAATCGTACCCATTACTTATATACATTTTTGAAAATCTATGTTGTTTAATAACAACTTATTATATATGTATTTTGAAGATCTATGTGCATACAAGAGGTTGAATCGAAAAATTTTAATTTTGTAAGGTTGTTATTCTCAATACATATGAGCAATTAAATAATATATTTATTTTGGAAATCTACATGAGGTGGGATCAATAATTTTCTTATGTTTTTTCTAGAGTTGCTTCCTTCTTCAAGATTGGAAAAGAAATTCATTATCTTTTACCCAAAATATGGTTTTTTAAAAGAATATAGAAAATGTTAGGTGATTCTTTTTGGTTGATGGCTCAACTATGGTTTGAAAATTGAAGCAAAGGGATTGGGTGCTTTTGGTAGTTGGGAATAACGACCAGTCAAACGCCTTCCGGTGGGGACTAGAAATTAATTCCTTTGACCTTTTAGTAAGCACACCAATTGCCGGTGCTTTGTGATGGGATAAGGTGTCCCACCACTAAAATAGAGACAGGCGTAACGAGTCATGACCCACCACCATATTATTCCACTTGTGATGTAGTGGGGAAACTCATACCCCATAGGACTAGTACAAGATTGTTCATTCCACTAAATTAATGTAACTTAAATTTTTTTATTCTTAAAATTTTTTTTATTTTTCTTTATTTCCTTTTTAAATTATTAATTTAATCTATATAGTTTCTAAATTACATAATTCGTACACTCGGTTAGTCCAATCAATAACGATCCATTGAGTACATAAATGTGTACAAAAAATATAGACTCTTTTATACCTATATCGCCTAAAGTATTTGAATCACATATTATTTTCATTTTAAACTACCAATATGATATAATAATGCCTACACTAAATAATATTGCACATAATTAGTGCAGTCTTGGACGGCCAGTTATGTTTATAATTATGATCACAAACTTTAAAAAATTACTAAAAATAATAATAATTCAATAATAGATTTGACTTTTTTCATTATTTCTCTTTTTACTTAATATTCTGTTTCATAAATTTTATTTTTTTATATTCCTCTCGGGACTAAAAAATTAATGCAAAATAATAGAAGTTCAAACTACATATAAAAATAATCTGAAATAAAGAATTAGGCCAAATTCTATTAAAATAAGACTAATTTTGATGTTTTAAAACAGATTCTAACACAAAAAGTAGCTTTTGAGGAAAAAAAAAGTATAGTGTTTTGAGTATACGGAAGGAGTTGTCGAAAAATTAACAAAGACAGATAATACTTAATAGAGTATTAGGTTGGAGTTATAGGACGAATAAAAATTACTTCAAATAGATATTTTATGTGTGTTTTATTTGAATTTTTTAATTTCGATATATATTTTTATATTCTTTTTGATTTACTTTGTATTTAATATTATATTATTTAGTCTAAACTTAATAAGATGCGGGGGACAAAGTATTCCATTGTCCATTCAAAAGTTAAAAGAGATGCTTTTTAACATGCAAATCATATGCTAGAGAGTTACGTCCTCGTAGGACTTGTAAAAAAATTTAATATAAAGTAATACTAGTAACACTATATTTTTTATCTCATATTTTACTTTATACTGAGGTGAAAAATGACAAGTAACTGCAAGTGAGTGTGTGTGAGAGAAAGAGATGAGGGAAGAGGTTCGATTAGTATTACATAAGTGTTGGGTTGGGTTGGGTTTTTCCCAAAAAAAAAAAAATTTCAAAAATTATTACTTTTTTTTAAACAAAATTTATTTTTCTATAAAAAGAGAGAGAACACTTCGAAAATATCGAAAAAATTTAACTCCTAAATTTTTTATGAAACACTTACACTAAACAACATCTCAAAAAAAAAATTTAAAAATTATTTTAAAAATACTCAACCAAATACACCCAAATAATAAAGATGGGCAATAGCGCACGCAATTTGATGGGCGTGTAGTGGAACTGCATTTTAACGGAATCTTTACGCTTTATTTTTCTTTGACTTAGAGGACCTACTTGCTCAAAAAAACATTAATTAAAAGTACAAAGCTTGTTGGGCTGGTAATTTAAAAAATTATTTCTCACTTTTCATACTTAAAAGGAGAGACAGAGACTCTGATAAAAAAAAGAGAGATAGAGACAGAGAGAAAACGAGAGAGAGAGAGAGAGAGAGAGTTCACCATATTAAATTGACATAGCAAGTTTTTAATTTCCCTTAATCTCTTGATCAGTGACTTAATTTACTATATGACTGTTCAAATATAATTTGATTTTAATTTTGTTACCTTCATGCCGTACGAAAAGCCTCATTTTATTATAGTTGGCTCTGTTTATTGTGGGATTACATGGAGGGGAAATCTATAAACACCACGACAATTTTACATATTTTTTTTATTTATGTTATGTATTTTTTATTTATGTTACGCAATATTTGAATTTAATTACGAATAGGTATTGTTTTGATTGATGTCATTCATTAGAAATTCAATGTTAATTTCATGTTTTATGGTTTATGTGTTAATTTTATATTTTGATGATGTAATTTATTCCCTTTTATTAGAATTAAGAATCTATGATTTAAAATGAAATCTAAAATCTGTTCCCACGTTTATCTCAAACACCCACTTTAATTTACAAAGTAACAGGTGACTTTGGCTCAGTGCAGTTGGCTTGGTACAGGTCATTCATGTCGTTTCGCTTTCGCTTTCGCTTTCGCTTTCAAGGCTTTATTTGCGAGTGGGAAGAGATTTGTTAGTCTAGGTGCAGTCATTTCACACTATAGCGTACATATTTTTTTTTTTTTTTTTTGCTCTTCTCTCATGTAAACATATTAATTAAGTTTTCATAATCAAATTTTTTTACCATCGTCTTTTTAACAGACAATTTGATTAACTCATTCAATCTTTGTTGCGATATGATTGACGGAAAATAAGTTTTTATTAATTTTAACTTTGAAAAACTTATTTTTCTAGACTTATTTGGGCATATTTTTACGTAAATGCAAGCTTAGAATTAAAGAATGAATCTAATATATTAAAGATAATTAAATATTTGAGGGCCGGAGCCTGAAGCGGTGGCTTTCTCGGCCTATTCCCAAAGCCGACTCTGAGTCTCTGCCCATGGTCACAACATATATACAATTTGCACGTTATGGGCGTTCTCGAATCATTTCTTAATGATATTGCTGTGAATGTAGTATGATTTATCGAATATGACGTTCACCCAGAAACTCAAACCAATCAAACTATGACATAGGTACTGGTACACTTGCTCTAGAAAAACTGGTAGTTAGCTTGTCGTTTTTTTTAATCTTCTTGTTAATAGGAAGTGTTCCAATAATGAAGTTAATGGTATCTGCTGATTAACATATTTCTTTTGTCTTTAAGTCATGGAGGTAGCAACTGGAATCACAATTATATAGAAATCCTATATCAGTAAACTGGCATTTTGTGGAAGGAGTGAGTTGTCCTGTATCAGTAACGGTAGCGTAAGGTTGGAAATGGGTTAGCATCATTCGCATCCTCTTCCTTCAAATTTTAGAAAATGTTAGGAATTAAGTTTTGGCCGGGGCCGGGCTGTAACTCACTTGTTTTTTTAGATCAATGGCCATGATTGATGGTTTCAAATTTTCGAATCACATGTTGTTTCTAATCAAAGCACCACTAAATGCAACCGATAAGAGATCAAAATATGTTATTGTGTGGTCTTGGTTCAAGAGTTCAAGGCAATTGAAAAGAATTATTGGTGAGAGTGTTAGAGCAAAATCTGATTGATTGATTGAAAATCTTAAATGGGCAAAAAAATTATTTTCCAATTTCTTATTCTTCTAAACTTTACATGGTATCAAAATCATCTTCAACACCTTTAATTCTTACCTCTTGAATCACCCTAACCATCTTTAGTATCTTTAGTCAAAATTGGATATAATTTTTTATTCTAAAGCCCTTCATCTTCTATACCAGCCGACCATGAGAGATAATGGTATTGCCACTCCTAATCTCCAATTCAAGGAAGGTCTTGACCCGTTGAGCCGTTACTATTTCCATCACTCAGATATTGCAGCCATCAAGCTTTTCTCACAACTTTTGAACGGCAAAAATTGGACAACATGAAGCAAATCTGTTAAAATTGCTCTTTCTATTAAGAACTGTTGAATAGTGCCTTAAATTCAAAGGAGAAAGAATTTTAGGCAATGGCTAGTATTATTTGTAATAGCGTTAGAACTACCGGTAATAAGAGGTTCTGACTTTTTGGGACAGGCGGCAGTATTACCAATAATAAGAGTATGCGCGAGTATCCTAGTAAGATTTGGAAAATTTGTTTTCCTGATCTATTTAGGGTGATTTCCTATTCTTTAAGATATTTTTTTTCTTATTCTTTAGGAATTGTTATTCTTTCATATTCTTTGGGGTTTACTATAAATATGAAAGATGTGATTTCCTAAAACATATTCTAGAAGAATGTTTGATGAGATCTAATTGATTGACACCTCACATTATGATTTCGAATCATAGCCGGCCCTTGTAATCTCTCTT